>MU376229.1:143272-200903 GCA_022495205.1 Hypoxylon sp. FL1150 | reverse complement strand
TATTAAAATTTTTATTTTTTTTTATTTTATTTAATATAATTTTAATTAATTTTACGATTTAAAAAATAATAATTTTATTTAATTATAATTATTTATATTATTAATTAAAAATATTTTAAATTTTAATTTATATATTAATAAAATTAAAGGAAATTTACATATAAAAATATTAATGCGAAAATATAATATATAAAATTTAAATATTACGTATAAAATTAAAAAAAAATATATTACGTA
Source organism: Hypoxylon sp. FL1150 (assembly GCA_022495205.1). NCBI lineage: Eukaryota > Fungi > Ascomycota > Sordariomycetes > Xylariales > Hypoxylaceae > Hypoxylon > Hypoxylon sp. FL1150. The sequence goes on along the minus strand of MU376229.1, from coordinate 200,666 downwards.
AATAATATTATTTAAAATTAATTATTATAATTATATTATTTAATTTTTAATTTTTATTTTTATTAATTAATTTAATTTTAATTTGTAAAATTATTATAATTCTTGAAATTATTATTAATTTCGTTATTTTATTTCCTTAGGGGGTGTGTTCATACGGTGGGGCCCCCTTCTAGAGATTGGAATAAAGCATGCTGTGCGGTTGAGATGCACCCTAGATAGGGACGACCATCATTACTAATCCCCGGGCATGTCAACTCGAATAACCTCGGAAGTTTAGTGCATACCTAGGTACCTATCTGATAATTTATCACCCGGATTCTTGTCCCTTCTTTCCACTCCTATAGAGTATGTCCGATCCAGGAATTCAATCTCCGGTTGCTCTACTCTCCTCCCCGCAAAGACTCGCCGGTTTGCTTTCACTTCGCCCGAGGTGCCTCCTCAGAATACCCTCACCCCTTACATGATAAACTCTACCGCGTGGAATTAGGGCAACTTCGCGCGCTTCTTCTGGGGTAGCACTTTGTCTCATGCTAGCTGACCACTACTTCCGTCTGCCTAAACCCTCTTTGCGATCGTTTGCCGAGACAGACATCCTGTTTGTGCGTCGCATCTCAGCTAGGAATTTTAAGACGGCTGATGTTAACGCCTTCAACGTCGCTCTTACGCATAAGGCCGCTGAGGATAAGCCTGAGACCTTGCATAAAGAGGGTTCGTGTACAGTGGACGGAAAAGAGTCGCGCAATGATTTTCAATAGATGAAGTACGCAAACGCCAAATGGCGGGGTGCGCTATAAATACAGTGACCCTCATGCTAAACACCGCTATAGTTGCAGCAGTATTATGATTCATTGTACAATGAATCCGCCTACTTACAGCGCATCTAAGTGTGAGGCCTGCTATATTTAAGTTTTAGTTTAGAAGCACATAACGTTCTCTACACAGGAAGTATGAAGCAATGAACAAGACTAATGCTATTCCAATGAATAATCTGATATCAGGGTTTCTGGCCTCATACCAACTGCCAACCCACAAATTGCCTGAGGAACCTGAGGAACATGCGAGTACCTAGGCTCATTAGGTTCCAAAGGTAATTATCTTTCAGCTCATGGATATTATATTACAATAAAAAAGTGAATGAAATTATTCCCGAAAGCCTGCCAAACCCTGAGTCCTTGACGAATCTTCAACATACGCCTCTGCATCACAAACTTTTCATTTGAACTCAAGATTAGCAATAAATTGATATCTCAGTCAGATGCAGTTTCTACATAAGCTCAGGATACTGGGATATATCTTATGTGTCTCGGCTTTTTGCAAGCTAAGTTTCGTGAAGTTATTCGCACCTAGACACATACTCTTGGCTCGAGATCAAGATTACTTACTCAGATGCAGGGGTTGCAGGCCAATGAGGGGCCTGGAAAATCATACTATTGGAATAGTAAGAATCAAATTCAATGCGTGGGAACATAGCCAAAAGTCCTTTCCTAGTACCCAGAAACACGACTCAGTTCCATAGCCTTAACCTTTAACGCCCATAACCAGAATACAACTCTCTTCGACCCAAGTTCGTAGAAGCTCAACTCGATTGAGCATGCGGCCGCAGTGGTAGCGTGGTGGTTGAGCAGCCGTTCTCCTTGTCGCACTTGTCTCCACACCCGGTGCACTCATCGGCCTTTGCCGCGGCAGAAAGGCCGGAGAAAGGGCACGTCGGAGAAGAAGGTAGGCCTTCTTCGATATCGTCCAGCATCTTCTTGCCGTGCAAGAATCCTTCGGCCTCGATCTCTTGCTTCTCCATTTCCTCGGCGAACTCGTCGCCGTCGCGGACGTACCACTTCGCAAATAAATCGTTTTGCACCCAAATCACCTTGCCAATTGCCCTGACAAGCGCGATCTTCTTGTCCATACGCAAGCGCGGATGCGAAAGAAGCGCCTCCGTGAGAGTATCTTGAATGAAGGCGAGGCATGCGCCAATATGGACGTATTCTACATGTAGTGGGTGTTCCCGGCCTCGTCCGGTGTGCATCATGCTGTCGAATGTCAGAAGATGCGCAGCTTACAGCTTGCGAATGGCACTCACCCGACTTTGTCCAAATACTCCCAAAATTCCAACGTGCTGGGATCAGAACACAGTTTCGCCAGGTACGCCCTCAAGAACATCTTTCGATGCAGAATTTGGGGGCTGTGCTCGTTCAGGGCGTCGTCTTCAGGCCCCTCGTAACTCGTACTCCGGGTCTCTAGAGCGCGTGCCGTGATATCATACTGCAACAGCTTCTGATATACGATATTGACGATGGCAGGGATAAGCTGCTTTATGTATTTTGACCCGGAAATCAGAGCCTCGATGTCATCTTTAAGCCTGTTAGTGTCCCAAGCGGACAAGCGGAGAGGACGAGCATCATACTTGAACTGAAATCGATAAAAGAATGTAAGTATTGGATACGGGCCTCCAGATTAGTATAAAGGTCTTTGCGATCAATATGCTGTCTTGGGCGTGCTAAGGGGGCCATTGTGAATAGTGGTAAATCGTGTATGTCGTTCGAAGATATTTTGGGGATTCCTGGAAAGATGCGGGATTATGAATGCCAGGATACATTTTGAGGAATCCAATCCAATCCTATATACAGTGAAATCGAAATGGCAATCGAATTTCGACCCAGCATCACCCAGACGAACAATAGGAAGATGATGGCCTGACATCGCGCATGGTGTGGGGCCATCGGACCATGGCGTTGGTCGCATTCAGTCTAGGTTCTCAGGTACCTAGGTAGACGGACGAAGGCGAACTAGGAGGTCGCCCACTAGCGAGATCTCTCATTTCCATCCTTCAGATCCGAACTCCGTCAGGCCAAAATGATGTAAATCTCGGCCTACATTCCAGTTTTCGGGTGCTGTTGGGCGTAATGGTTCGTTTGTTTTATTAATGTCGTTGATCTAGGGATTGTGGGTACAATGCTATTCCAGTTGCATTTTATCATCATACGCAGCGTAGTACTGTCGTAGCCGGTATAATACCAAATAACCATTTGAAGTCCTTACTATAGTAGGTACCTTGGGTACCTAAAGTAACTGAATACCCCGCCCCCTATTTCCTCCGTTGCGTAGCGAGCTTCCTAACCTAGCCCACTCTGCTCAGTCCAGCCTAACCTAGGTAGGTGGATATTGGAATGGCCAGGGAAATTTATGAGAAGGTGGGTGATTCGATTAACGTCACGTTTGAAGATATGCGATTCGGTCACAATCTTCGTAGGGTACTGATTGAACTATTTCCAGGCGATCGTCTTCCTCGCCCGTAACTGTTCTCGTCCTACAACACAAAGGTAGCCCATACGGGCTTTCATCGCCTTCTGGGGGAAGCAGTGACAATTGCTCGCTTATTGCGCGCGACAGAGCTTCTAATGCCACGCTTGCCGGGCGTAAGCTAGGTAAGTAGTGCTCTAAAAACACTTTGAACACCTAGTCTCGAGCTGGAATCCAGGAACATGGAAAGGTTGCTGACGTAGTCGCGATAACGACGGGCTTTGCCGTAGCCACAAGATGAGATATATATGACTGGATCTATGAGAGGAAGTGGCACGCCTTTGGATAAGATCGCGATGAAATATTTCGACTGCGAAGGAAAGTGTACCAGGGTTCGGAGGACTCGGTCATATGCTGCACTCGAATCTGGGCATAATCGGAGAATCGCCTTATAAGGCAGCATCCCATCTAATGCATAGTCCGTTAGATCAAAGGCCTCGAGGAACCCGATGAAGGCACCGGCGTCAATCACAGGCGTCCGGTAATTCTGCTTCAGCAATTCGATGAGATTGTGCTTGCATACCCGCAGGTGTGCGGGTCTCTTCAACAGCAAGCCTAGCAGCCTATTGTAAGACTCGTCTGTCATATCATGAACCAACGATAGGAGATCCGCGAGAGACTTAACGTCTTCAGGGAAAGCTTGAAGAAGATTGCTGCAGAGGTTGCAAATGTCAAGGTCTGCGCTAGGTATGTATTTCCGATCATCTTTGTCTTTCATCCTGGCAACCAAGGTGACATAGTCGTGGAGCATAACCACGTTTCTACTCGCCGTCTCAAGAACGGAATTGCACCGTACCCAAGTCCCCGGATGCATTTGGATGAAATCCGCAAATGCGGTTTTCTCGTCGGTGTCGCCGCGGTATTCTCGGGCAATGATTCCAAGTATGTCATACCAGAGAGCCTCATCCAGCAGTCTATGTGGCCTGATCTTTCCGGCAGCTCTAATACAATAATTCAAATCTTGAGCCCTGCGAACGTCGTTGCCAGTGATTGCGAGGAGCAAAGCAGGATGCAATTGATAAATGGCCCATATGTCCTTTCTTAGAAGGTTAGTGGAGTGATGGTCGTTCTGAATACTTCGTTCCAAAAGGTCCGGTTTACGGACAAGGCTCCGAAATAGTGATAAGAATCTTTCTGGTGACTCATGTATTCTCTTGGTATGGTGAAGCCAATATTCCTTCGCATATTCATAGAACTGGAATTGGCCTACAACTAAGCCTCTAGACTGTTCCACTTCTGCCGAAAGAATCTTGCCAATGTCAGTATTATTATTAAGGGGTTGGCTTTTCAAGAGACCTATTGCCATTGACCGTATCCTGCTCGAATCGGCCAACGAGAGGCTGATAATCTTTTTCGGGATACCATCTGCTACAACGTTCTTGGTGGAGAGCTGGCCGTCGAACCCCTGCCAATTGAGATATGTGACTATTCGATGGCCGAGTTCTTGTTCTGCATCTTCAATGGTGAACGGTACTCTGTTCCCATCATTGAATCTGCCAAGGAGAAACTGCTTAACGCTTGGATGAATTAGATGGAGTGTGAGATGCTCTTCATCAAGGATGACAAGACTATCACAGCATCGTAAGACAATCCTTGTATCGTTTACGACTTTCGCAAGCGACAAATCCGTGTCGCTGGGCGTGAGGCTTATCACCTCTCCCAACTCACCTAACGATAACGGACGCTTCGCAGCTATGAGAATTCGTAATATCGGCATTTGACAGCTTGGCGCCTCGCTGCGACATTGGTCAAGGATGCGTATGAATATGTCTGGAAGGTTTCTCGGAAGACTTCGCAGTGCTTCTCGAATATCATGGTCGGTTTTCTCGAAACAGATGGATTGAATCTGCAGTCGAGCTTAGAGAAACCTGGATTAATTACTCAGCTACATCCGAACGATATCCAATGACAGGGCAACTTACATTCCTTGAGCATGAGTGCATACCCGACAAAACAAAATCGCAGGTGGGCACCAGCTGCTTCCAGCTGGCTTCGACCTCAATTTTGAGGCTATCACCACCACCACCACCACCATCACCACTACCACTACCACTATAACCATAACCATAACCATAACCATAACCATAACTATAACTATAACTATAACCATAACCATACCCATTTCAACAATAACATCAATAACAGCTTGACTTATATATTTAATAATTATAATAAATAAGATAAATATAAATTCAAAATGTATGGTATAAAATCGTATGAGTTGAAAATTAAAAATCAATCAAGATAAGGCAATAAAATAGGGCTAATTATCAAAAAAAGGCCCCATATGCACTGCAACCTCTCGCTAGGTAGGTATAATTATAACGCATCTAATGGACTAGTCCACTATAAACTCAAGACGCTCAGGACGCTTCGGAGATTTTTTTCTATCCACTATAAGATTTAATGAGTAAGCCCATTGAAAGCCCCTGTAGCGACAGTGCTTTCAGCGCCCCACGCGCTGTAATTACAGCGGTCTTGCAAAAATCGGCCTAATTTTGCTCCGCGATTTTGTTTTGTCGGGTACGCACTAATGTAGCACCCTAGCAAAATTCCCTGTCTAGCATGCACGTTGAACCTTGGGGAAAGAATCGATGTATGCCAAAAATCAAAGTTCTAACCTTGGAACTGTTAACCCCTATTCACTTCCTCAGCCCCTATCCGTCTCTACCTCAACATCAGCCAGCCCCTCATCGACTATCTATCTACATGTTCCTGCCGGGAAGGGACTCAAGCCCTGTAGAATACCATTTAGTTCCGTAAACTGAAAATGGAGCCACAAGGGATACTTACAGCTGTCGATGTCTTCGTTGACTGTGTTCTGGATGGTGCACGCGTTGGACTGAGCGACAGTCTGGGTGGCGAGTCCGTTGCTAAGCAGGGACTTCGAGTCCATGGCACGCTGGAGCGCATCGCCCTTCCAGCCGAAGACGTACTGCATCAAACATGTCGTGTTAGCATTGATTTCTTAGTAGTTCACAGTTCAATCGGACATAATCCAGGCTTCGAGCAACTATTCGCCTGGGGAGGTTTGAGGGCTTCTGGATACGAGGAGAAATATGTCAACATTGCATGTCTCTTTGTACTCACGTCGCCGTGCGTGCCGTATCCTTTGCTGTCTTCGTAACTCCAGACAAACGGCTGCGAGCCGTCCGCGGGCCAGAGGGACTTGTCGTTAAATGGGCGGGTATCCCACATCGTCTCGAAAGCGAGTTGGGGAACACGAACAGGGTGCGACGCCGGGCAGGCACCTGCGGAGATAAAACCACCGGTTCCCGTGTTGTACTGTGTGCATGTGTTAGCGTTTCCCCCCTTGCGAAACTCAGGGGCGTTTTCAGCATTACCATGTGCGACTGGTGGTCGGGGCTGTCGAGGTTCACTCCGTCCCAGCAGCTGACACAACGATTAGCAGACGACGAGGAAGTCCAGACGGGAGTCACGAACGCGGGGAAGTGGTGAATGGCCATAATGCCGGCAGGGCTACATCGCTCGTTAGTCAATATGCACTAAGATTAGGGAATTTCTGATGAGAGCTGGGGTAGCTTCGTGGTAGTCATGGGAGTGTTGGATGAAATACGCACCAAGGCTGCTTGGGAAACTCGGCGGTCTCCGGGAAGCGCGTCATTACATCTTGAAGACAAGTGTAGCGGAGGCCAGGATTAGTGCCATCAGTGCTCTGAGGAGTACCGACAGTCATGCGGAAGCCCTGGCGGACAATTAGCCATCAACCAAGGCGAACTCAATAAAATACGAGGAGGAATATATATCATACGGGCTTGAAGGCCGTGATCTTCTGGTTCCCACTGGAGCTGAAGTCCTGCTGGAGGTAATACACGGTCATACCACCCTTGAGATCGCCAAGAAGGGCGTTCGGGTACTGCGGCACGCGCTTGTAAGTTCCGTTGCGGGCTTTGAAGTACAGAACGGCGGTCCAGTAGTTGGAAAAGTCCTCGGAGAAGCTGCAGGTGGTGCAAGTAGCTCTCTGGGCAACATCCGTGGTGGGGTCCATGGTCGCGTTGAAGCCATTTCCACCGATGATCTGGTGGAGATGGGCACTGGGGATTGCGCCAGGTTCAACCAGCGGGTCGAGTCGCTGGACAGACAGAGTAGCACATCCGAATCGGAGGTAAGCCTGGGAAGACCCGGCGAGCGCAAGGGCAGCAGCAAGAGAGAGTCCCTTCATCTTGACAGTATCGATGTTGAGATCGATGTAGAAGTGGTTGATACGGCCCGGAGGTTGGTGGAGACGCCTTCAGATGGGCGGCCCCGTCCACCTTATACACAATTCTGAACGACGGTCGCAAAAGCGAACTCGCTTATGCCGCGCTCATCGGCAGAATATTCGGCGCTTGGATTATCTATCTTACATTCACCCAGAGGATTGTAATTACGGGGATGATTTCTAGACCACTCACCTACCACACCGAACCATGGCGGCGACGACACCGATAATGCGCGGGTGATGCGGTCTGACTATAGATCGCGCGTCCGTATTGGGAACAGATTTGCCGCCCAGCACAATTGGGTAAGCATTAAGCAATGGACCCTGTTTCGAGAATACTGTATTCAGCAGTGCGGCAGTTGAATGATTGGGTTCCAGTACCTACACCTCCGGGGATCCCCGCTCCGAGCCACCGGATTTAGGTGCTAGGCATTGCCCTTTATCTCATTTCCCGTCTACCCCCTGCCCCTTAGCTGCACCGGATCTGGATCATACTTCCACAGTACGCGCCCTCCGGATGCCGGCAATCGGGTGAACCTTTACCACGTAGTGGACTGCTCGGTGGTTCGCCGCTTCAAGGCTAATTGAGCCTCGTAAGTCCGAAAAGAGAGGGTATAGAATATGGAATATGCTTGGAATGGCCCGTTCATACAATTCCGCTAAAATCAAAATTTAAAAATCGGCTAGTCCTAAAATAAAAAGCTAGGATAATTTTATATGTAATTAAAATAATTTTAATAATTTAAATAAATAATTTAAATTTTTTTAATAATTAAAAAATTAAAATTAATTTTATTAAATAAAATATAAAAAAATAAAAATTTAAATTTTAATTATATTATTTTATTTATTTTAATTTTAATTAAAATTTAATTTAAAAATAAAATTTAAAATATAATTATATTAAAAAATATTACGTAAAATAATAAATAAATAAATATAATTATATAATATTTTTTAAAAATAATAATTTTAATTAAAATTTAATATTTTAAATAATAATTTTAATTAAAATTTAATATAATAAAATATTATAATTAAATATTATATTTTTATTTTTTTTTATTTAATTTAATAAGCCCGGAATTTTAATTATTATTTTAAAAAATAATTAATTTATTTAATTAAATAATAAATTATTATAATAAATAATCATTTTATAAAATTAATAAAAATATTAATTATATTTTATTATTAAGAAATAAAATTTAAAATTATATCGATATAATATATTTAAAATTAATAATAATTATATATACGAAAAAATAAAATAATTATAATATTTAAAAAATATAATTATTAATTAAAAAAAATAATTAAATATAATTTAATTAATATTTTATATATATATATATAAAATTAAATTAATATATTAATTTTAATTTTAATATTAATAAAAAATTTTTTTTTTAAAATTATTATTAATATTATTAAATAATAAAATATTAATAATAATTTTATAAATATATTATAATTATTTCGTAAATATTTTAAAATTTAAAATTAATTATATTATATATATATATATATTTATTATTTATATAATTTTTATTTATTATAATTATTATTTAAATATTATTTTTTTATATTTAAATTTTTTTTTTAATAATTTTTTAATTTTATCGGGCTTTTTTAATTTTTAATTATAATTATTATATATTTAAATTATAATTAATTTATAATTTAAAAAAAAAAATATATAAATATAAAATTTTTTTTTTAAACGCCGCTAAATTATTATTAAAAGAAAAATTTATAAATATAATTTTTTTTTTTAATTACTATTAGATCGTAATTATTTCGTTTATAAAGAAAAATATGAAAATTATTACGTAATAAAAGGGGTATGTAATTTATTTCGCCGTGGGGGAAATAAATAAATTATTATTAATAATAATAATACGAATCGAAAAAAATAAAAAATCAATGAAATCGAAAATCCTTTGAAAAAATACGTGATAAATATTATTAATAAAAATTTATAAATTACGATAATTATTTAATATATATTAATATAATATTTTATATAAATAAAATTATTTTAAAAATTTTATAAATTATAATAATTATAAATTTTTTATTAAATAATATATAAAAATATTATTTTATTCCGATTAAAATTAATAAAATTAAAAATAAATTAATAATAAAAATTAATAAAATTAATAATTAAATAATCGAAATTTTTAATTAAAATTAATAAAATTAAAAATAAATTAATAATATAAAAAAATAATAAAATTAAAATTTTTAATAATTAAAATTATATAATAAATATAAAAAAAATTTAATATAATAAATTATATAATAAAATAATTTTAAAAATTTATATATTATAATAATTTTAAATTTTTTATTAAATATAATAAATTATTTTATTTTATTAAAATTATTTTAATATAAAATTATAATAATTATATATATTAAAATAAATTTTTTTATAAAATTTTATTAATTTATAATTTTTTTATTAAAATAATTATTAATTAATATTAAAAAATAAAATTTAAAATTATATTAATATAATATATTTAAAATTAACGATAATTATATATATAAAAAAAACGAAATAATTATAATATTATATATTATTTTTATTAATTAAAAAATATTAATTAAACGTAATTTAATTAATATTTTATATATATATATATAAAATTAAATTAATATATTAATTTTAATTTTAATATTTATATATAAAAATTTTTAATTAATATATTTATTAAATGTTATTTATATTTATAAGGATAAATAAATATGGTTTATATGATAATTCTCCCCTTTAAGACTAATTAATATTTAATTTTTAATTTTGGCGGAATTGTATTAACGGGCTACCGCAATGCTAGATCCTTGTCAAGCCTTCAGGCCTGATGGTTTTTGTTCATGATTCATACACCACCGATGCAATGATAAAGATATTGGTCAGAGTCACGGCAGTGCAGGAGGGAAGCAAGTGATTAGAATTGGCAGATTAAATTGAAGCTTAAGACTAAATGAAATGTTGAGGAGCCGGCAGTGCTCATTATTGACAGGCAAGGAAAAGGGGGAGCGAGTATATCCCGTAGGAAAAACGAAGGGAAAGGAAATTCTAACGCGTGAAAGGACCGAAGAGTATTATCCTCCGCAGCATCATACCAATACCACAAGAAGCTTACATCAACATTTGTCCGTGACATATCTCACATTAAGCTCACCCACCATTCGTAAGACACCCATCAAGTCACTCCAACTCATGCGACGATCTCCTCCGTGCGCACGACCCAGCCCCAACGCTCCTTTGCGGGAACGATCAAGTCGCGCTTGACGCTCTCCTTCTCGACGTGCAAACTCCAGGCCGTAGGCGCCGAGTACGTCAGCTCCTTGTCCTTCTTCGCGTCGACAGTGCCCCACTTCTCGACCGGCAGCACCGTCAACCCGCCGTACTTGCGCCCAAGCCTGTCGTGAAAGCCCTGGGCTGTGCGGCTCGTCTCCGGCCTCTTCGCCCATCCGCACCGCCGCAGGCCGTCGAGGTGCGTGTCGGCGGTCGCGCGCAGCAGCTCTTTGTGTTTGGCGTCGACGGGCCCGTCCGACCGGTGGTGGTGATGCTCGTCGAGGTCCCGCAACACGTCCTGGTGGATGCGCGCGGCCTCGCGGAAACGGCCCGCCCGCGTCAGCAGGACCGACAACTTGTTGGCGAACGTCAGCGCGTGCACGTCCAGGACGCCGCGCGACTACCGCACGTTATAGTACAGGATGTCGGCTAGGGCGATCGCGCTATCGACGTGAGATGCTGAGACGTGCGCGTCGATGAGGAGGGCTCCGATGTGGAGGACCACCTGCGGCGACCAGCTGCGCTGGACTTCGCGCGAGCGCCAGAGGGCCGTAAGAAGGGTCTGTAACGGGTTAGTTCCTGCGTCGTCCGTTTGCTCGCGACAAGAGTTCCTTACCTCGAGCTCACTAAAGTTCTTTTGGTCGCCCAGCAGAGTGATGAGGCTGGACAGGTCTTCAAAGCGCAAGCTGACCAGGTCGATGCCCCCTTCGCGGAAGGCGGATAATATCGTCTGTAACACGTTCCGGCTCGTGACGAGCATCGACTCCTTGAGTGCTGCGTCGGCCGTCTTCCAAATTGGAATATCATGGCCGGCTAATAGCTCCGCAAGCTTGTACCCAAACACGCCGCGGCCCTTGTTGTGGTAGAAGCGCTGGGCGTTGGCGAACTGGAAGCCGCATTTAGCAACTGCATGGGCACGCGCTAGGTCTTTGCTTTCTACCATGAGTCTACGGACGATGATGTTGATGGCCTTGACGGTAGCCATGGCAAAGTCGACCGTTGTGCGCTCGTTTGCGTTCCCATCGCCAATTTCGGTAAGTAGCGCCACATAAAACTCGAAGGTGGCCTGTCGGTCGTTGACGTAGGCACCCAACACCTTGGCGTATCGCTCCGTAAAGATTGTAAATAATCTCCTGTCCAGAACAGAAATGAAACTCTTTCGGCCACGGACGACCCACAGACTGCGGAGGCGGGCGGTGTGCTCCAGAACCAACTCGATGCTGGTCTTCTCGGTCATGTTATTAGTAACCACAACATACTGCTCGTAAAGCAGAGTCTCAAGTAAAAGATCGGCCATGAGCTGCGAGAGGTGGTTGTGACCGGGCTTTCCGTCTTCATGGTGAAGTCCTTCTTCGAGCGCGATCAAGAACACGAGAGCAATCTTGGACAGTCTCACGTCGAGCCTGATGGTGATATTCTGTTCCGAGACATCGAAGCCGGGGAAAAGGACCAAGATGCGCAGTTGACGGAGGAGTTCGTTACCTTCGCGCTCAAGTTTGACGGACTTGTAGATCGTAGAGATGGTCAAGGCGGCTTTATACAGCTCAATCGCTATAGAGGCGGTGCTGAGGGTCTTGATAACACTCTCCTGCAGTAGAGCAACAATTGTAAGACGTGACTTCTCACTATTGAGCTTGCTGTACACCAAGACTAACTCCTTCAGCTTTAGTAGGGTTGTCTCATGCCACCATCCGTGTTGAACCTTGCACAACTCATACGTCTCCGAGCAAACGGTAATGGCCCGCTCAATGGTCGTGGTCTCGGTTTTCTTACCACTCGTAATGACAGTAACATAAAGAGTAGACAGGCGGTTCTTAATAGTTCGAATCGTGGTCTCCGTAGTGGTCGTGATTGTCTTCGACTTCGTTATCACCTCTTCGTAGATCGTTACTGACTCAAGCTGGTGCTCCTCGCTCTTCTCGCAGATCTCTGCCAGTGCGATTAGGGCCGTCACGTAAATGGCAACCGCAACCCCAAAGGCCTTCTTGACCGTTTCACAATACTCGACCGTGAGTTTGTAGAGGATCGAGAACTCCACCTTGGAATGGAACTCGAGCACGTACCGGTACTGCTCATACACAAGCTGCACGAACTCCACGGACACTTTGAATCCGTGGTGGTGTTTTGTAATCGATTCCCAGAGAACGACACACAGTTTTTGAAGGTCAGTCCAGCGGCTCTCTTCCCGGTAGAATTTGAGCACGATGGTGGCGGCCTCGAAGGCTTCGTATCGTACGACACCATTCTGGATATACACTGTTACAATCTCAGCATAGTAGTCGTAAGCCTCCTTGCGACCAAGTAGCTCGTAGGTGGAAGCTAGTTGGTACAGAATCTCAATAGTCAACTTGTGCGTTGCCCCAAGGTGCTTGCGATAGTGCTGAAGGAGCTGCAAGTATATTTCGATGACCTTCTCATATCGATGGTACTCTTTGAGAAAGGAGACGAGTTCAGTAGTTGTTTCGATGAGAAGGATGTCTTCGGCTTTCAACGAGGCAAAGACCGCTCTCCAGACGCGTATGTAGATTTGCTCCGCCCTATCGAACTTTCGCTGGCGATTATAGCAAAAGGCAAGGCGAAGCGCAGTCGTCACGGTTTCTGAAACGTAGCTTCCTTCCAGCACAAGTTTTTCGTCAACCGTAAGAACACCCTTCCAAACAAGCTCCAATGATTGTCGGAGGACAACTTCAGCTTCCGTCCACCTCTGGAACTTGATGTGTAGGCTGACGAGAGCCAAGGAGGCCTTGAAAAAGTGATGGTTAATCTTTCCTGACTTGGCTCGAGTGTAAGTAGTCTCATAAATGTCTCGCGTGATAGTCTCAGTCTCAGTAGAGGTAGTAGTGACTTCGGTGGTAGTCGCCGTTATCTCTTCAACGACTTCGGTAATCATAGTAAAGGTCTCGCTCGCCTCCTCGGTTTCTAGCATCTTGCGTTCCTTAAACCAACCCCAGGCTCGCTTAAGGATAGAGATGGATAATGTGAGCAATCCAAACTGTCGAAACAGAACAGAAAGCTCCTTGAGGCGGAGGACGATAGCCTTGGACTCGAATGAGTGATTCTCGTACTCGGCCCAAACAACAACCATGATATTGCAAGCTTCGCTCTGGCGCTTAAGACGACGCATGAAATGGACATACTCGAGAGTGAGGTTGAGTTGCACAAGCTGAAGCTCGGCGGTTGACTTTTGACGGCAGGCTTCGCAAATTCGACCCCAAAGAGTGACATATAATTTCTCGGCGAGGAGGTATTCGTGCTTTGACTCGTAAGCCTTGGCGAGACTAAGAATGATGGTCAAGCGAAGATCATCCGTTAGTTCCATCTCCTCACTAGCCTCAAAGAGGAGCTCGTCGTATTGATCCTTGCTTTGGTGGGCTTCCTCTTTCTTGAGTACAACCTTTAAGCCAGCTAGCTCTCTAGCAATGCCACGCTCGCGGCCAGATCCTCGTCCGAAACGGACTATGATGATCTCATGGAGCTCCTTCAAGGTAACAGCAGCCATGTGTTCCTCGTGAATGTTTTGGTAGAGTTTAACCAGTGCTTCGTACCAGCGAATGACGTGGTCAGATTGTGCTCCGTATTGGCCCTTGCAGACGTCGATGTAGAAACGGATCATCTCTTCGCGGTATGTCACAATCGTCGTACGCTTAGTGTACGTGATTTCTTCGGTGCAAGTAAGGAAGAGAGATGTGCAGGTAACAACAAGTGGGCTGAACTTGTAGAGAACCGTCCGACCGACAAATGATGCTCGATAAAAGAACTCGGCAGCCAGTGCTAAATCCGTCTGTGTTCGGTACAAGGTACCAAGCACGATAAGACTTTGAAGAACGGTGCGGTGGTTCTCCCCGAAACAAGCAGAGCGGATCTGCAAAGCAAGTTCATGTATCTTGATGGAATCAGATATAGTAAACTGGGTCTGCCAACTGTACCACTCCAACATGACGAGGAAGGTGGAATCTGGGAAGATGTCCTTAAACTCCGGTGTTAATGTCAAATCACCTTTGTTGCTAACGAGCGAGGACTTCTGGAAATGAATAATCCAGTATCGTACTGTGTATTCGACGATTCTGTGAGACTGGAAAGCCTGGTCAATGATTGACCGGTTTACAATCTCGAATGACGGGTCGCATGGCTGCGTTAGAACGTTCTGAGTGAACAGAAGCAGTGTCGTCGTTAGCAGGCGATGGGCATCTCCAAGGGAGATGAGCAAAGAACCACACAGCCCTTGGATATAGCTTCGCACAAGCGGGTGCTTGAAGCGGACAGTGCCCTTGTGTTCGACAAGGAGTCCTCTCGTTGTGGGGAGCATCTTGAGCACACTAACCTGGCTTGACACTGTTTGCTTGGTGACGTCGACATTAAGTAGATCTTCTACCTCTTCAGTCTGCAGCGGGCGTTCGGTAGCCACCATGAACGTAAACAAATAGTTTAAATGACTATCCTTCAGGTTGACCCTATTAACAAGCTCCTTGAGAAGGACATCGTGGTTCTTAAGAGAGTCAGGCTTAATGCCCTCGACCAACTGTTTCAAGCTATCAAACTTGATATCGCTGTCCAGCAGCTGAAGGGCCAAGTAAGCGAAGAGAAACGAGCCTTTGGAACGAGACGCCAGTAGGCTTAACAACTCTTGTTGCTTACCATGGGTCTGTGAGTTGTAGACAGTGCGTTTGGAGAGACCATCGATTAGGTAGAGTTGAATGTCTTCGTGAACAAGCTCTTGAGTGATGATAAGATGCTTGCAGTCGGGTTGGCCAAGGTGTGATAGGTGACGAGAGAAAGTGATGGCACGAATGTGAGGCAACTTCCTCACACTTTGGTGTAGGCGGTTGTATAGTTCAAGGGCTTTTGAATCTCCGCCCACTATTTCGTCTAGCCCATCGATAACGACCGCAAGGCTAATTCCTTTGCTGTTAATTGTAGAGAGACTAGTATCGAATACGGTCCACAACTGATTAGCGAACTCCTTTTCGTTGCGTTCGTTCTCAAATTTCGCCACGACTGATGACAGTTGCTCAAAAAGGCGTACATCGCCGATGCTGATTTCAAGGAGTTGAGAGAGAAAGCTCTTCAGCAGGTCAACGGCAAATGACCTTTGGGGGTAATCAATGGCTGCGACGTGTTAGCTTTGGCTAGTTTTGAGCTAACAGGAGAATGGGTACCAAGAGTGTAGGATATTGTTCTGTATCTCTTAGCCACGTGGCCGACGGATCTCTCGAGCTGCTCTCGTACCCACGAGGCAAGCATACTCTTACCGCACCCAGCAATTCCTGTAATGGCCAAGACCTTTTCGTCCTTCTCGAGGAAGTCAACAAGGTGGTCCTCTAGCCATTCGCAGGTGCCGTTTACACGGCGTTTTTTGTCTTGGATGCGGCCATAGAGATGAGATTTCACATGAGTCTCATCAGATCCTAGGGTCTGATGTAACGATGCTATCTCGGCCACAGCATGGCTGCTCCCAATTCTGTAGCCCCAGATGGTGTAAATAAGCTGTTCTCTCTTGGTACATATATCTTCCAGCTGACCTCCGAATTCTCTATCAAAATCGACAAAGATTGCGTTCCGAGACAATCGGCTGATCCGTTGGTGGTAGAAGATAGAAACGTCCCCAAGAAGGAGTACAAGCGCGGTGATGATCTCGCCTAGAGAAGATGCAATGCCTTCGCTGAGTGTAAATGAGGATCGAAGCTCAAGGGTATTCGCGAGAAGTTGGCCAAGCTCGTATAGCACACTGAAGGTAGGCTCAAGGGCTTGTGCTTGATCACAACCGAGCTAGTTGCTTTAGTAAACCACTTTGTGTAATAGAATATCTGTGATACATACCTCGAGTAGGAGATAACAACTTGCCAGCGCAGTATCCCTGACCGTTGTACTGTCCGTCATGAAATCTTTCACTGCTGTAGTAAACTCATCAAGCTGAAGGCCAAAGAACTCGGCTTCTTTCAGGACTTGATCCCATTCACTACCCTTCTTTGGCATATGGATCAGACGCTCGTCTGCAATGTACCCTAAGTAGGCCTGGAGGTCGACGCGCTTGAGGTATGCATCGTCCACATCTTCAAGCTCGCGCTCGAGTCTGGATCTAACTCTTTTAGCGGTTTCAATGGTGCGGGTGACTTGAATACGAGTTGATCGAGTCTCAGACTGAGAAGTACTACGGACGATAGTAGAGTTACTCGTGTTGAAATCACTCGAAGACGTGGTGGTAGTCTTCTTGACTGAATCTGAAGGCGTTTGGCTGCCGTTCACAAGAGGGGAAGGCATCTTGGTATCTGGTTTGGGCTCTTCTGAAGCCGAGTTTTGTGAGGAGTGAGAAGACGATAGTGACCTGCGATTCCGCAGACCTAATAATTAGTTATCAGTATATTACATACCAAAGAGCGGGTGTCTAGTAGCATACTTTGCGGTAGTTTACGTAGTCCCAACATGAGGTTTCTGAGGTAGATATAAAGTTGTACCGGAAGCTGTCGAAGGGTTTCCTACACTCTTAAATTGCCATAAAAGCACCCGCTCGAGCTAAGCACTGACCCCTTTTCATAACTTTCGGAATCAGCAGCTGATACTCAGCTTGCCCTCTCCAAATATCGGGTCCAGATCAGGCGAGCCGTCTCAGTCTCAGTTCATAACAAGCATAAAGTCATATCCCAATCATCTTAATTTCCCAGGTAAGGATAGCGAGAGCCAAGCTCGGTTAACTCGATTCATCTCTGCCTTGGCTTAACTGTCTAGGTGCAGCGGCACGCCCGGCGATGCGGATGCCTGATGGATCACCGCGATGGTGTCATAATCCGAGAGCGCTTCACGCATGCTATACGCGGTCATTTCCTATTTTGGCAGCCATGGCACCAAGACAGTAACGCGTGGCGCACCCAATGCTAGCTGAACATTGCTCGTGGCCGCAGGTGGCGCATGCTTGCACAGCTTCGGCTCTTCGGTTCAAGCCCAGACAATAGGTCTCGAAGCAATTCGGTAGTACCCTAAAAGGAATGGAGTGTAACCCTCTCCACTGGTTACAGCTGTGTTGTCTCTCACCGAGCTGATAGAGTGCTGACTCCAAGGAGTGTCATTTTGGGGAACCCAATTCCTTTTGCTGATTGGCCCACAAAGACACACAAATCTACTAGCTTGGCGGACCGCGAGGGAGGAGAAACCTCACTCGTCATGTATGATGAAGCATGAAGATTTCCTTCCAGGATGCTTCAGGACTCGAGGTAAGCTCTCTCATCTCCCCTCAACCCTCCCCAACCCCAGCATTCCACCCACGAGCCTTGCGCCACGCATTCGACCTGCATGGGAACTGCTTGGGTATGTAGCAATAATCGCCGACCCGGGTACAGCTTATGCATATTAAATCCCGGCGCCCCAATTTAGAAGCCCGACCATTCCCAATCCTCGAAACTCCAGGCGTCAGCCATTTTGGTCTGCATCGCATTGCATCGATGATGCCCGGACACGGCGATTCCTGCGATCCATGTATGGTCATTGCCGGTGGGCGGAAATGGCGAAGCTGATATGCCGAATATTGATGCTGCGCTGCGATGAGACGAACGTCGTACAGTATGGCACGCCGTACTCTAAGCTGCGGGATCATGGAGAGCAGTGCATGCGTGCGACTCAGCTAAACCGCGAGGGACGACTAGACATTTTGGAACTGAAAGGTCCTTCGAGGGGTAGTTCTTATCGCATCCAATCATGACTACCTGCTTTCTTCGTCACGCGTTGATTTAGGTACTTGCTTACGCACGGCCGGGACAGACACTTTGATGTCGTGCCATTTCCGAGTTTAGACTTCGCTTCGCCTGGCATCCGAAAGTTGAGGATTGAAACGAACACAAATACCTGCTATGTTTTAATGCTATCAGCTACGTCTATAACTACGCCAACCCAAAATCTAAATCTATATCTATCATGCATGTACCCCTACAGCCAAAGACGGGGTGTTGTGCATCTGCACATATCTCATCGATGCCCAAGCAGATCATGACTGAACGCGTTCAGTGCCTTATTGAGCCCACCTAAGGACGCCGGGATTAGCCGGGTCACTCTTGACGTATTGGCACGACTGGGAAGTTTCCCAAAGGGAAGCGTGAAACGAGCGATCGTCGCAGTGGTAAAGATCTCCCAGGAGTGGCTTGATCGCCTCGGTAGCCTCCTCGGCATGGTAAAAAGGGATGCGGCTATTGAGAGTCAGCTTACCCGTAACCAATAGCTATGACGTGGGTATCTTGATCTTTACTTACGAAAAGAGATGATGGACAACATGCTTATCGATGATGCCGTGAAATATGTGACGACCAATAAAGCCGAAATCACGATCGACAGTCGCGAGAGCTCCCGCAACGAAGGTCCAGCGCTCGCCATCGTAGTGTGGCAGATCTTGGTGGGTATGGTGAAGGTACGTGATGGCAACTAATAGATCGTTAGTCATTTAAATCGCCGAAAGAACTATGACCTCCCACTTACCGAGCCAGTGGTTGACCCATAGATACGGCACGCCGTACAAGAAGAACACTGTCTGCCAATCCAGGGCCAAGGAACTGTAGTAAAGACCTGCAGCCACCAGCGCCAGACCGAGGTCGGAAATGAGGACATAGAGAGCTTCCTGCGGGCGGAATACGCCACTGAAGGGATCAAAGTGGGTGCGTCTCCACCACTTGACATCTTGTTTCTGCATGCTGTCTTCTCCGGACGTCACATTAAGCAACATATACAACTGCCAACCCCCAAGTTGCTGGCCCAGCAAGCGTATCAGGTTCACCAGAGGTGCATCCTCCAACACCTCCAGGTCGAGGACAGAGTCCAGCGCGCCGGCTAGCGATCGGACAAAGTACGACGGGCTTGTCCTGGGTACGAAGGCTGTGTCTTTCTGCATGTGACCCGTGAAGCGGTGGTGTCGCGCGTGCGAAAACTTCCACGAGAAGAATGGCACGAGCAAGGCCGAGTGCAGGACCCAGCCGACGAAGTCATTTAAGTGACGGTGAACCGAGAAGGCGCCATGGCCGCACTCGTGCGCCAAGATCCAGATACCGACGCCGACGAGGCCTTGGACGAAGCCGTACGCGAGCCATGCAATGGTGCGGTAAGTCGGATTCTCAATGGATGGAATAAAGGCCAACGCCCCGTATACAAGCGCGCCGGCCATCGCGAGGTCTCGCACAACATAAGACAGCGATCTCCATGTCGATGGCTTGAAGCAATGTGCGGGAATGGCCTTGCGGAGCGTGTTGATGTCTGGCAAAGCTGGCTGCGGAGCATTCAACGTCTTGGACAAGGTGTTAGTTGATCAAAGCCCAATTGCCCGGTACATCTGCAACTCACCACTTTTACTGTGCGGGCTCTGACCACGGGCTCTTCGACGACCTGAGTAATCGTCGACATTATGACAGCTGACTATACTCTAGGACGAGATGTATGCGATTGGGCGCTGGAATTTCGTACTGAAATCCTCGATTGACCTATCTGCCCGTCGCCGAAATGTGTGAGAAGGAGAAAAAGAGCTTTTGCAACCTCACCGCCGAGTTTTCAACAATCACAGAATTTTTTTTTCTTCCTTTCCTAAACGGACCCTATCGCTAGTTTTAATGTCCTTCGATCCCAGACCACGCTAGGCCCGTTATCGAAAAGGGGTCGCTTGCTATTTCACGATGCTCCACTAAAGCTTTTGTAGGTTACACGTGGGGGTGTTCTGGAATGCTCATCTGCGTTGAATAGAGCCTCAACAACTTATTAGGGGCCGATGCATTCATAATTAGGGGTCCTGGGCTCGCTGGGGTTCGGGTCTTAGAAGCGGGTCGTTCAAGCATCGATCCTGGAACTAAGCCAGCACGGTTCGTGGACCCTCTCAAGCTTTACCAATGAGATTCCGCTCACTTTATCTCACTTGACTGGTTTCAGCAACTCTCCTGCTCGAATGGGTAAGCAGGACTTGATGTATAGAAGCTTATTGGATACCTAAGGCAAGCTCAAAAAATCGTTGTGTAAGTCAACCCAACTAGCACCATTACGAATGGTTTCCCTTCTTAGATCCCTAGATCCCACAGATGCAAACAAGCCAACCCTGTCCCATACTGATGGAGTGCCGAGCCGCTGGCCAATGATGTGTCTCTCGGCGGATCTTAGGTGGGTATAATATTAGGAGGGGGCGAAAAAAGATGAAAATTCATACAAGTGGATTATTATAACAATCTCCTGAGATCAACATGTCAGCGTGTCCAAAGTGCGATTTACCTTTGATCAGCAAAATGAACCATGCTGGGGTACAGTATGAGGCAGGCAGTTGCACGTAACTTGGTAGACGGATGTTTCGAATTTCGTCTTTTGGGCTTGTAATTGCGGGTCGCAGAAAATCTACACCAAGTGGATAATGGGTTGACAAGCGTTGGGAAAATGTGTCTGAGGAAAGCGATAGCCATATAGGCCTAATTGTGATAGACGTTTAGTACGTACGACCATAGAATCTAGAGAACTCGGGATCCCGTCCGCTCTCCCATAGATAAGCTGGATATCGTAGTAGTTGGGTCGGTGACGACCAGCGAATCCCTGGTGTTGTACGTTTTGTATTTTTTTCTCTCACATTTTTCTTACTTTGCCTGTCCTATTTTATTCCTCGCAAGATACCAGCCTTTTCACGGAAACTTTATCTCTAAAACAACACTTGAGGCAAAATACCCCCGTTTTTCGTGACGCCGCATGGTTGACATAACGCGAATCTATGTGGCGGCACTTTATGAACCTACTTTAACTAACGGGCCTATATGACTTTCATTGAAATCACCAGCTCCTCACCGTTTCCGGTGAGTGGAGTTCTCCCCGGGATCATGCAAGCTCTGAATAGTGTCAAAATAGTAAAGCAAAATCTTGAACTCCACATAATACATCGAGACATGTTCTCCAATGCCAAGCCAAGCAGAGAAACGGTACAAAACCGATGTTCGCAAGATACTTTCCGCGAGACTTAGAACGTATTTTATGTAACGCTATGAGGACTGGATATTACATTAAAATTCTCTTCGCAGAGCTGTTCTAAAAACTTTAGGGTAGTTACTATTGTTTCAACAGCCAGATAAAGTAGGGAGGCGTCAAATTACCTTGTTGTTCGCTGACGTTACTACCTCCTAAGGCTATTGCCAGCTACCAAATACCTGCCCGTCCTTTCAACTAGTAAGATACCCAAAAGCTGCTCAAAATATGATCCACACATTGCATCGTAGATCATTGAGACGGTCCACGGTTCCTTGCCATATTCCCTCGAGATTTTGCCAGTTAACCCTCACGAGGAATATCGTCCCATGCTGCGTACTCCTCTTGTTCCGCTTGATATTCTGGATATTCCAGCTTTATTTTCTTATCACTAGGTCTGTGACCGGACTTTTCGACTGGAGTCTCCACTTCAAGATCTACTTCGGCAAAACGTTTGGCAGCTACATCTCGGCTAGCAGGAGAGGCGGCGGCGTTGGAATCTGTGGCACAATACCACTGCATGCCCGAGGAGTTAGTAACATTTATTTAGACGAGATATTTGAACCTTATAAATGTCTTGAGAGTGATGGCTCTAGAGGCATTGGAAATATGGAGTGCTCACTCTATAAGATAGATCAAAGGGCTGGAGGGTGGGAGAATGAAAATAGGGAACACGTACATTGTTTTTCTTGCACACCTGGCGCCAGCGCTCCCTAGCTGTGGCGCTGTTCTTAAATCCAAGCTGCTTGGCGATATAATTAAAGTTCATGGACTTAGGCTTATCATCAAATGTGCAGGCTTTCAAGACGGTATCCAGGATTCGGAAGTCTGCGTTAGGCGTGCCGGAGACATTCTCACCAGTGTTAGCTGCAGTTTTCTTCGGGGCCATCTAGATAGAAAAAAATGTTAGTGTGATACGTAGGTCCAGAGTCTATTACATTATTTCTACGCTTACAGGGAACGAAGTGAACTAATCCTGTAGGTTGGGATTAGAGTAGTTCATTGACGCAGTTGCGGTCGATTGAAAGTCTTAGTGAGTACCTAGTGGAGAAAAAAATATGTTGCTCCGAACGATGGTTTGAAAGAGATAATGTTTGGTTTGTGAAAATGGCGAATAAGAAACATGATTTCATGCTCACAAATAAAGTAGCCACCGGTTCTGCAACAGGGAACGGAACACGTCTTGACTCACATCTAACAATTTCAAGGTAATCACTTGCTATGATAGGACTGTTCCTGCTTCGATAATATTATGGAATATCGGATTGGTCTTCCCTAATGTTATAATTATTCCAATATATTAATTTCGTACCTTTTGCTCGATACGATCGTTTCCTGCCTTGATATATGCCATTATTACTTTCAAATTTGGATTTAGATGGACAATGACCAGCGAGCCACTCAAATACATTTCCTGACTTCTTTTATTCCATGTATGCTGCTTATGCGTTTGTCTTGTTTTGATTCACTTCCCTTCCAGGACGGTCTTTACGGGGCATGTCCTGTCTGAACTTAATAAGTGTCATCGTTGCTTTACTCTAGGGATAGCTTTAGCCGGTTACTGTAGCTACCTACTTCGAAGGAAACTTGAGTTTTCCACATGCCGATGCGTCTATAAACATGATTTCTGTTGTACCCATGAACTGATTTCACAACCAGGCATGACCCGTTTCTACTAAAACCTAGCGCGCTAGCATATCTCCAGCCTGTCCAATCCTCCTGCATATTTGACTAGAATTGTTCATTGATGTGTTCGCTCCCGACGCGTGGTAAACCTTCGAGTTTTCAATCATTGCGAGGAATACAGTTCTCCGATTATATTTGACCACCACGCCCTGAACCTGTACTCTGGAATGATATCAATGATATCAATATATTGAATTGAGCTCTCTCGCCAGATATCGGTTGTGGCCAAGGTTGCTCTCGCAACAATCAACTTCTGGCAGATATAGAAGGATGCCCATTTGTTGGTGGGTTGAATGTCTCTTTCCAATCTTACTATCTGGGTAGCATGGGCGACGGCTTCATCTTCTAGGATTTCGACTAGGTCAGTTGATACAGCACTCATCTGCCTAGGGGTGATGGCAATGAGCCCGTAGTACGTTGCCAGAAGCTCGTTACGCACGTCCTCACCTTGGGCTAGTGTACTTCCGAGAGCCGGCGCCGTCAACGTGATTAAATCATAGTCTGCATGCCACCGCAAGAGAGCATTTCCGTATTTTCAAAGTTGTCTCTTGAGCCGCAATAAATTAGGTCGTCCGGTGATGTCAGATCCATTTACCACCATGCCCACGTCTTTACAAATCGAGGCCCCCTTACCATAATACATGACAAGCTATAGGTATGGATAAATGACTCCTTGGAGAGAATGTGTCGTTGGTGACGTAGCTAGGCAAGTTTTCAAGAAGAGAAATACTAACGATAGATGTCATCTTTGAAAGTAGGATTTTGGTGTCGAGGTCAGACACGAAGCTTGCCGGTCATCTTGTATGAATGAGGAGCAATGCACCGGCTGTGCGGAGGGCCCGTGCCTTCTGGGGGTGAAATGGAGCAGCTCGAAAGGAGATAAGACCGTTGCCGGCGACTCACTAGACCACTGATATAACCTCGTTCGCTTGAAAGTGTAGCGCACGCGGTCCAGCCACATTGGATTTCCGTTAGGCCAGATTAGTCAAGAATGTGTATACCGACTTCGGCTGCCAGTAATTCCAAACTGCTCAACGACATAGCCGGGCTGATATTTGTATTCCAGGAAATTGCCCCGGCGACAGAGGTAATACGAGCACCATATCGGTCTGACTAGCCGTGGTAATGACGTCCATATACGCCTTATCGTTGGACGATTCATGGGAAGCACTTGTAACTTCGTTTATAACTACCTCCTAGGTACATAAGCTCCTCAAGTGAAGGATTTAGAGGAGTAATGACGCGTGTCTGCCCTCTGTTGGTAGTACATACGTGCAATCATAGTATATGCCTACCTAGGTACTCACTCTAACGAAATGAAAAAAAAAAAATCCCATTGAATCGTACCGTAGCACGAGGGGCCCTCTCTCTCGGAACCTCTTCAGCCCTACCTAAGTG
Organism: Hypoxylon sp. FL1150; assembly: GCA_022495205.1. Lineage (NCBI taxonomy): Eukaryota > Fungi > Ascomycota > Sordariomycetes > Xylariales > Hypoxylaceae > Hypoxylon > Hypoxylon sp. FL1150. The sequence goes on along the minus strand of MU376229.1, from coordinate 175,797 downwards.
TTCTAAGGCAGTTTCATCACGTTTGACAATGGTCGCTGCGATCATCTCGAAAGGTATTGCTTACTTGCTTGGTTGGAGAATATCGTGATGTCGCCCTTGTGGCTGGCACGTCCCGTGTAACCTTACCTTAGGTAGGTACCTATACCTGTACCGACGGGGGTCAGATCGGATCAACTTGTAAGCCGAGCCCCTGAGCCCCTGAGCCCCTGAATTCCTGAACCCCTTGATACACTAGTACCCACTCTTGGACCTAGTAGCCCCCTCATGAGGCCAGGAGCTGAAAGGCAAGGTCCCGAGAGAGCAGAGGGATTTACATTCCGCTGAACGCTATTTTGGAATTCCATCTCGTCCCGCCGTACCCTCCTCGTGAGGGAAGGTCTTTAGGAATATGTAGGATTTCATCGTCCCAAAGTAAACTGTGGATAGGATCGGATCTTAATGCGCTCGCGAATAAGATTTTCAAGGTGGCTTTGGGACCTTTTCGGTAGATTCCTATTAGGCGTGCCATGGTTTCGTACATCTCTCGGCTTCTGTGGAGGGGCTGAGAGAAGCATCGGAGACCATCAATGACGAGCAAGACAATAACTCCAGGTGGAAGTCTGAAAATAAGCCTCTCGAGCGAATCGAGAATACTTAAAAAGTCATGTGCATCCGTCCGTTCAAGACATTCTTGCAAGGTGGTGGCATCGAACTCCCTATACAAGTCGACAAGAGTAAGGAGTAAGCTTAACACCATCTGTGCAACGGTCCCACGGCCAGCGAAGCGGTGGCAACCGCAGAAGAAGGCTAGCGGGACTGCCTTTACATCGGACTCTCGCTGTTCCAAAAAGTCTAATGCACCTTCCACAACTCTAGCCACGATGAAAGACGTCTCATTGTTCGTTGGACGTTCCGTATTCCCGTCTAGCAGTAGCATAGACGATTCGTCAAGAATAAGCCAAGCAAGCAATCGCGGATTCAAACGTATCGCCGTGATGCGTTCTTCTTCTAAATCATCTCTCGCAAGCCGGCCTCGCACATTCAAAAGCGACGTGCAATCGCTTCGCATCAACGCTGGATTGTATTCGTTTCTGATCAGAATCTGTTTTCTAATTTCCTCGGCTTCAGCAATGGCTTGCCGAGGATTGGGTGAGATAGACCTATGTATTTCAACCAGTTTTCTCTCCCCTATATCAGTAAGAATTAGCCTCGGGCTTACATTCAGTTAGTACCACTACCAAAGTCTTACATACAATCTTGTTGTTTTAGTTGAAGCCCGAGCGCAAAATTCTCGAGGCAATCTAACCTGGCCAGCCTTTCTATGAAAAGCTTATGCTCGAATGATTGTAGATTGACTGTAGTCCGTTGGTGGAGATCCCGGTTTTCTCGATTCTGGAGAAGTGATGCATGCTTCTCGAAACGGGTTTCTGCGATCTTAACCTCTGCAATGCGTTCCTTGAGTCTGTCCGAGAAACGCTTGGGATTGAATCCTAACTTTATCGTGGCCACTAGTCAAAGTATTAGTGATTGCCTGGATACCTCTTTTCCATTCAAGAAACCGCAATAAGATGATACTTACCAGCTCTTGACTCGGAAAACCACAGTAGAAGGAGTTGTAAGAGCCGAAAGATGGATGCGTGAAGTGACGAGTTATACATGTGTAAATCCTTATCCATTCGGTACATGTCAATATAAGGAGCATGCTGATTCACTATGAAAGGAATGTCCTCTAGTGCTCGGTAGACCTCTTCACCATAGGAATATGATTGTTGGAGTGCCTCGAAAATCATCTTGAGCCCTCCACGCAGAGTCGCTGCACACATGAAATCGTCGGGTATAAGGGAGCAAAGGGCGGCGCCAACACCGGCATGCTCACAGAATTTCCGGTAAGCTCCCCTGAGCCTCCCAGAAATGCCGGTCAGCTTCTTCTCGTCCTTAGCAAGCTCTTCCAGTTTTTCGCAGGCTGCAGTAAGTGAATCTTCGACCGTGCTCCAATCGTTACTAACTTCGAAATCCAAGGCCGGTAATTTGCGCTTTTCGCAATACCTTCTCGCCGCCGCGATAAGTTCGTCGCGGGCACCAAAGCAAGTGTTATACAATTGATCGTAATCTCTATCCACGGTTAGATTGTTAGGGTTGCGAAGATGAGGTGGCGGGCGAGCGAGCTAGGACTAGGGTACGGGTCTTACGGAGTCTCAGCAGCTTCAATCGTCCATTTATTCCCTTCATAGATGACTCCAGACCTTGGGACTGCGTATAGAGCATGATGCGCAGTTCCATCAAGCGACCGTACCATATACTCCGCCACTTCGGACTTGTTCGGCTCGGAAGACGATCCGGTGCGCGTAGACGCCATGGTGATGCGTGTATTGAGAAGTCGTTCCTCGTGGAGATTATCGAACACTTCAAAAGGTTCTCGCGACCATTCCGATTAATATATGCCACCTAGATACCATCCATCTGGGCAGTCACTTTGAGAAGTCATCGATAGCTTGGAGCGAATCTTTACACAAGGCTGCGTCAATTTAAGATTTCGGTGAGCATAGTACATAAGTACATCATTCAGTCGAAGGAATCAGAATGTGCACATGTGTCCTGCAGTCATCATGAAATGGATGTGTGTATGGAGCAGGCTGCCGCCGGTTGGCCCAATACAGATGCACATGATAACAAGGGTGACAACTTAGTGCATTACGCTTCACAATATGGATGAAGCCATTGGCCGGAAAATATGCAAGCGATGTGGCGCTGTCCCGCCCTTAGTAATATCTCGTTCAGCTACGAATGCAGGTAGGAGAGAAAAAAAAAAACAAGAGCAAATTCATTCCCGCTCACCATTGTCACAGAATACGCTGAAGCTCGTTCTTTTCGAAAGGAAAAGGTCCTATATAAAGTTAACTACTTCAAAATGGAGAAACACCAGCAGGAGGTACTGCTACACCACCCCACAGACACGGGAAATACGACCAGTACTATCAATGTCGAGAACTCCGAGAACAGCTCTCCTTCTACAGAGACGGGCAAAGCAAAAGAAGCACTATCCAATACAGACCAGAGCCCCATAATACCAAGTAGTGAAGACAAGTCTACGATGACTGGGAGTGGGGTGGCAGGTGACGGAAAGGAAAAGGAAGACAAAAAGCAAAGGAAGTCTAAGCTGGGGCGGACAATCCTAGGAGCTATGACTACGTTGAGGAGACAGGTCGAAGAAATCTATGATGACTTGAGCGACGAGTTGCCAAGTGACCTAGAGAACCAATTGGACGAACTAAAGACATTGGGGAGGGATTTCATGAAAGACACGGAGAAGTGAGCGACGATTTTCGGTGAAGGCGAAGACAGTATATGATTAACGTGATCAATAGGAGCGTCGACGAGGAGAAATATGTGTGCGAAGTTCAACGTCTGCCGATGGACGAGTGGCTCAAGAAGGGCTGGGATGATAAGACCCAGCCACTTCATGTGATGAAAGTCTACTACCGTTCTGTACCCGCTCCTAACCAAGTAGAGGCGGAGAAGGTGACCCAAGCACAAATACAAGGGCCTAGGAGTGAAAAACCTTTGAGGGTTGTGATTAATTCGAAGCCGCTGATCCAAAATTTGGAGGAGATAACTGGGACTGGGCTTGACTACCAATCCCTCGTGTAAGAGCACTCCTTAGTTCATGATGCAGTAACATTCTCTCACAAATAAAACAGGATTAACTCACCCTACAAGGTCTGTATCTTGTTTCAGCTCCTACGACATGTCAATCTGTCGATTAACACCCCTTGCAGTTATTTGCCCATGCGTGGCCTCAGATGAAACCGTATCTGGCTCAGCTCAAAGTCCAACAACCTGAAGTGGTAAACGACAATAAGTCTGATGAAACCAGCCGTCCTATCGAGACAACCGTCGAGAAGAGCCCATCGGAAGATCCACTCGATAACGAGACCAAGCAAAATGACAGCGGTAGCGCGATTGTCAGGAGCACTAAGAAGCTTGATGCGAAGGTCCTCGCGAAGAGAATCGAGCATCTCGAGCTTCTCGTAGGATTCATTGAGACGGATCTCGCTCATATGCTAAAGTTGCAGAAGCAAATTAAAGAGCTGACATTGGAGAGTATAGCGTTCGAGGATCTTTGGTATCTATTCAACCCGGGTGATACGCTATACACTAAAGAAAGTGGTCATCCACAGCTGTATACTGCATATATGGTTACTGGCGGGAAGCAACGCCTGCGAAACCCTACACGAGACGAACTTGATGAAATCCGAACGGCACAGAGAAGCGAGAGAACGGAATCAAAGTGGTTTAGACATTATAACGGTGGCTCTGAAAGCTCGGACGATGAGGACGATAGGCCTAGGATTCAAGCATCAGATAAAGGAAGTTGGACAACATTGATCATCGACTGCTATCGCATGGCCTACGATGGAAGTTATATCGGACCTATCGACTCCTTGAAGAAGATACCATATTTTGTCGGGAAAAGGAGGATCACAGACCTCAGTATCTTCCCTCTCAAATTCCACCATCAGTCCAAAGAGATCTCACAGCTGCTTGAACAGCGCGGACGGAGGTATATCCATTGCACCGGCCATAGGAGCTATGATGGCCTCGTTTTTGACCGTCGAGGGCGGCCTACCAAGGAAGAGCTTCAAGGAGATGTATACATTGACTTTGAAGAGTACTACCGCTCCCAGAAAAAATGGAATCGTCCAAAGCTTGGGAAGATACGCATGTCCCAACCTGACGGTGCGGATGTAACCGAGCTAGATCCAATGTCAAACCACGACCGGCCAAAACTCATCGAGCTAATGGATTTCAAGGTTGATGAGCTTAGGACACATACCTTTCTTTCGGAAAAAACATGGGAGAGAGAACTATTCAAACCATCTGAAGTCCTTGAGATTCCCGACCTGTTAGTTTTGCTTCCCCATTGGGTTGTCGGCTTCGCGTTTCGAAACCGAACTTGGGGTAAGTTCTTATCTTAAACTCCATCATATGTGTCCACATGAATGACTAACAGTGGGAAAGCCCACCTGGATCTGGACGGCGTAACGGAAATTGATAAGAGTGACGAGGCCCGAAAGACGGGATTCAACGAACTTGTGATACCTCCGAAATATCGAAAATTGCTTGTGTCGCTTGTGGAAAGTCATGCTTCCGGAAGCCAAGGCAAAACCCATACAATCGAGTCAGATACAACCGAAGAGCCAATCAGACAGATAGATCTTGTTAGAGGAAAAGGCCTTGGGCTTATCATTCTTCTCCGTAAGATAGCACTGAAACTGATTCCCTCTCTTGTTTATATGTGGCTTGCTGACCTCTGGTGGTAAAGATGGCCCCCCTGGATCTGGGAAGACCAGCACCGCTGAGACGGTAGCAGCATATACGGGCAGGCCCTTGTACATAATTACATGTGGAGACCTGGGGCTAGAGTCAGAAAAAGTTGAAAAAACTTTAGCTCTGCATACAAGGCGTGCCGATAAATGGGGATGCGTGCTGTTGCTTGATGAGGCAGACGTGTTCTTGGTCAAAAGAGATTGGAAGGACATGAACAGAAATGCCCTGGTTGCAGGTAAGTGCGACCTTTTATCTTGTCTACAGAAGGTGTCAATTTTTCTAACTCAGCATAGTGTTCCTGAGACAGCTCGAATACTACGCTGGAATCCTCTTCCTTACGACTAACCGCGTTGGTGTTCTTGACGAGGCATTCAAATCACGGATTCACATCTCGCTTCGATATCCTAAAATTGAGCAAAGGCAAACCAGAAAGATATGGAAGAATATCCTGGACCGACTAGAACGAGACAACAAACATCGCGAAGTCCGGGTCGATTTTGATCGTGAAGAACTACTTGAGTACGCGGAGACCCAATTCGAAAGGCTCCGAGAGTCTGAGACGACATGGAACGGGCGACAGATTCGAAACGCTTTCCAAACCGCCATTGCGCTCGGCGAGTACGAGCGGTCGATTCGCCTTCAAGAAAGAGGCTTGACATCGAAAGAGGCCATCGATACGGGGAAGAAGAAATGGAGAAGATTGAAGTTGAGCACTGAATACTTTGATACCATCGCGGACACTGCACAGGAATTCGAGGATTATCTGGACTCCGTATTTGGCCAGAGGGCCCCTGATCGGGCACTGGAGGAGTATCTTCGTAATGATAACTACGATAATAGAGCATCACTTCGGAACGATCGTTCGAATCTCTCGGCAAGCTACAGTCGGAACCCTCTGAGCTCAGGCGCATCCCAGCGACTTCAATCCAGCATTAAACCGTCTAATATGGACCCGGGGATATCAAGGGCGCAATCTTTCAAGACAACTGCACTCTCGACGGGCCAGGGATCATCGGATGATAGTGATGTCCCAGTTGATGGAGACGGTAGCAACAGTACCTGGTATCATAAGGGGAAGAATAACAAGGGGAAGGAAAAGGAGAGAAGAAAGAAGGCATCGAAGAGCTCAGACTCGGAATCAGACTGAAATATCTTGACCTGAAATATCCACAATCTAAGTTGGGTCATTGTATTAATTACCCGGCTAAGTTGGAGGTACCAGGTATCTACTCGTTTAGAGGCCTAGTGAATGTGATGTAATCTGCCCTACTTTAAGTACCTCGTCACATTTATATCTTTGCTTTCCATTAGGTGTGCAATGTGACGACTTTTAGCACTGATTAAGGATAACATTCCAGGTATGGTCATCTGAAAATATCTAGAGTCATGTTAGAACCTTGACACAAGGAGTCCTAGTTGAGGCTTTTAATGCTTACTTGGCCATGCGTTATGGTGGTCCAGGTATTACTACCGGCATAGGTGCTCGACTGGCAGTTGATCAAGACCTCCACGGCATTACTATAGAATAGCTTGCATTAGAGTTGCCCTCGAGACCGTTTTGGGGGAAACTCACTCCGCAACGATAGAGCATGTCACGGTCAGAGTGTAGCTGGAATCGTTGCACAGAAAGATGCCGGCGCCGGAGTTGCAAGTGGTGGTGGTGCAACCGCCATCCCCCGGGCTTCCTGGGGGGGCGGAGCAGGCGCCATTGGCGATGCTATATAGATATCTCACTCCTACGCCAACCGACTCTGCGATGATGTCGTTGCCATAGGCGCAGGTCCAGTCCTACAAACGACGCGTGTTAGAGGGGCAGAAATATCACTCCCCAGTGGAACGCTAGCTATATGGAGATAGTCTTACGCTTGATGTTGTAGCCCGTTTCTTGAGGGGTTCTAGACCCCTTTCTGCTAGTGTCGAGGAGTTGCTGTTTATTCCTAACTCATTATCGTAGTTGGGGTTTATTTTGACGATCTCTTTATAGATTTCCTGGAAAACGAAGGTGTTAGCTTCCATCGTTTCACGTTGAATTCTCCCGAACGTATTATGATCTTACCTCTGCGGTACCCGCAATGGACACTAAAGGACCGCCAATATTGACTTGACCTGTCCATGTCATAGGGGAGAAAACAGTCTTGGCGACATCCTCAGTTGGTAGCGCCTAAGCGGTATGTAAGTTCACATGAGCGACTATCAGGTATAGGATGTCAAAGAGTATCATTATAAACATACCACAGAGGTTGTAGTGCCTGCGAGGAAGCAGGCGAGGACAGAAAACAGCTTCATGTTAAACGATAGAGTGTATTGGCACCCTCAAAGCTGGCACGCTGGCAGAAATGGCAATCGACACTATATCATATTACGAGCGCGACGGAGATATGGGCATCGATACTACATCTCTATCTAAATAACTGAGACAACGTTACTCAGCCGGTATTCGAAAAATTAGGCAAGTGTCATAGGAAATCCATGCCGACATTTTGGCCGACGTTGCTCTAGAACCTACCTAACTAATGCATGGGGTAGAAATAAGCTCAAGATTATCACGGATCGCATGATCTGAAACACCTGCTATGATTGGCCCGGCACAGCCTAAGGCCAAAACACGTAATGCGCCTTACTACGAAGGTGCTGGCGGCATGGCTTGCGGCACAGCAGCGAGTGGGGGGTCGGGGTTGGAGACCCTTCAAGTTCGGGAGATTGTCCCGGATTGTCGATGATTAAGAGATCTCATATCCTTGCTACGTGGCAGTAGGCGGTCATGCCGAAGACCCTGCTTACCTATCTAAGGCATATCGTCTCCTTGGGTAAGCCACGTGCCGAGCATGGTATGGTTACATGGGATAATGCCCAACAGCTTTGTTGATCAAGAAGCAAGTTTCAAAAACACCCCTCGCCGTGGTAAACCCGTAGGTTACGTAGCAGTCACAAGACGGCCATCGCGTGGCTTGATCCGAGATTCCGGGTTGAGCCTAGCTAAGAGCCGTATATCATAGCTTCGGATTTATGTATCACGTATAAGTGCCAGCACCCGCGAGCGCGGATCATCGTGACTTGACCGAAGTGTGTCGGCTTGGTGTACTATCCGACGTGTTCGGCAAATTCGCAGGAGATCTAGCTACAATGTTATTTTCAGCCTTGCCCGCGCTTCTGCTAGCCTCCCTGGCTTCTGTTGCTCAGGCCCAGTACCCCGATCCCGGTGCATGCTCCGGTGAATGCTTCACTCACGATCCATCTGTCGTGAAGCGCTATGATGGCAAATATTTTAAGTTTTCGACATTAAACTTGATCAGCATCGACACTGCTGATGACCTCGCCGGGCCATGGACATCGGCAGGCAGCGTGATTCAAGGCGAAAGCGTCATTGACATGGCGGGAAACGATGTGGTGAGCAGTGTCTCGTTCTATACTGATTTTGAGACCGCTTCCCGAGAATGACGCCGACTAACTCTGGAGCGTAATAGCTTTGGGCGCCCGATGTTACTTATATCCGAGGGATTTACTATTGCTTCTACTCCGTCAGTACCTCTGGCAGCCAAACATCGGCTATTGGTTACGCAACGTCGACTACAATGGAGTCTGGATCGTGGAGCGACCAGGGTATCGTGGTCACCTCGACCAGCAGCAGCCCATATAACGCCATTGACTCCAATGTCGTCAACGGCACGGGTGACAACGAGTGGTACATCCAATGGGGTTCCTACTGGAATGACATCTACCAGGCGCGGGTAGCTATCGACAGCGAGTATGTCTTCCGGTCGGGCAACGAGCAACAGATCGGATATGAGCCTTCAGATAATCATAAGATGGAGGGAGCCTTCATTTGGAAGGGTGACGGCTATTGGTACCTGTTCCTGAGCCGAGGCATCTGCTGCACGTACGACACAAGCACGGACCCAATCGATCAGGTCTATCATGTTACGGTCTGCCGAAGCGATAGTCCTGCTGGCCCGTATACCGACCAGAGCGGTGTAGCGTGCACCGACGGTGGAGGTACAACAGTGCTTGCTAGCCACGATAACATCTACGCCCCTGGCGGACAGGGAGTCTTCCACGATGACGCGTACGGCGACGTGCTGTATTATCACTATCGTATGTTGCTCCCTTCATCTGATCAGATTCCTCTGCGGTGCTAATTTCTCAATAGTCGATACGACCGTAGGGGTAGACTATGATCAGGCGAAATTCGGTTGGAATGTTTTGGAATGGACTGATGGATGGCCTACAATTGTATAGTCAGCGTAGGTGGTAGAAGCCCTTCTTGGGGAAGGGGGCTTCGCTATAAAGAAATATTAATAAAAAGGCAATTGTAGATCTCAAACCTGCCAACGTGCTATGCCGCGTCAACTATTAAATTGGTATCATACCGAGATCTGGGTTGTCGTCGTATTCTGTTTTAACTGTCACTGGATGATAGCTTCACACTTCAGGAACTAATGAATACATTAGAGGGTGGGATGAAGTCGGTGGACTTTTCACATTAGAGGCCCTCATCGTTATTGGTCTTAAGAGCTGCTTTTCGGTGGCTATGACTGCGGGGATCGGTCATATCTCCTGTCAACCATTCGGAGTCTCATAGTGGATGATAGGAGCCGTGAGAGGACTACGCTTTCTTTCAAATATATACGTCGCTTTTTAGCTACCCTTGTAAGATGCTACGAGGGTAAATGAGGATATCTACCTCATTTTCGTTACGATTCTCATTTGGGCACTACTGCTGTCGCATTTTATAGACGAGAATCTCAATCTATCTCTTGATATGGTTACCATTGAGACCCCGAACTAGCCGCTAAGCCTGGTATGATCGAATAAGCTGGGGTAATGCATACGTAGAGACCTTGTGGGCTCTACGGTGTTGCCGTGGGGCAATCGAGCAAAGGCTGTAAATTGAGATCGGGTAATTCGAATTCTGGAAACTGACGACGATCTGCCGCTGTCTATGAAAGCAGCATAAAAATTGAGCTCTAATTGCAGTACGAAACTCACCATCGCCTACGTCATGGCATTGGCCCTGATTGTTCAAGTCACTGCCGTAAGCAGAGATATTTCCATTTAAGATAGCTATCAAGATGCTGACATTGCATACGTGAATAGTCACCTCTGATGGGCGCGGTACTTGCTGAACGTGCGAATTGTTACCAGCCATGCGTTCAACAGTCGGACTGCGCCGGTACCTGCAGCTTCTGTTCAACAACAGCCGGGTATCGATCGCAATGCTTGAATCGCTGGAAACTCGGTCAGGGTAGATGGAAATAAGAGTGATAATCTGGTGGTATCGACTGAAAATCGAGCTAATAATTTGGAAAATGGGCAGCTTAGTCCAGCTGTGTTGTGGATTTATGTCAATGTCAATGTCGATTGTGTCAGGCTGGAATAGCTACCTGCATACCTGCATGGGCTTCCGTAATAACGCAAGGATTTTACCAAGCCCTGCGTTCATCAGTCGGATAACAGGTGGGTAACTACCTAGGTACACCAATCGTGAAGACATGATGCCGCGTAGGGCTAGGTTGCTAGGAAAGAATCGATACCGCGATTGCGTAAGGAGCTACCCGAGCTCCATGGGTATCACTGGGTGGGCATCATTCGTAACGTTTCGAAGAAACGGCGGTTTAGACAGGTAACGGCTGCGGATTGTTCCCAACTGTCTTATACAGCTCCCTGAGCTCAAAGGCCTCGTGCCCACCCTCCGGGACCTCGCCGACGACACGAGCCGGCTGTCCCGCGACAATGCTAAAGCTAGGTATGACCATGTTTGGGGGTACGATGGTGCCGTCGAGGATGCGGACGTAGTCTTTGATGATGGAGAATTCGCCGACCGCAACGTTCTGGCCGATGTGTACGTGGCTCCCGATCGTGGCTGCTTGAACGACGGTGCCCTCGCCGATAAATACGTGGTCGCCCAGTCGGAGAGGGAGGAAGGTAAAAGACCTGGAGAATAGACCATAAGTAAGGGGAAGCGGAAGTGGGTTGGACGAGGCTGCGCGACCGACGACTGACCCTTTGTAAATGCGGCCCGGCGGGCGCAAACAGCATCCTTTGCTCAAATAGCAGTATCGACCGATGGCCACGGCGGTATTGCTTCCTGGTGCGGCACCCGAGCCTGATGTGGCCTGGGCTGTTCTGGTGAGGTCGCCACGTATCATGGCTTCGGCTTGGATGACAGTCTTGCCGCCCAGCATGATGTGCTGAGTTCCGATCAAGATGGCCTTCCTAGACACCTGGTTTCCCGTGTCCTGCGCGGAGAGGTGTTGTAAGTCTTGCCAGGTCTTCCGTGTCTATCTTGACCACTTACCGTCTTGACGTATTCTCCTTTGACTTGATTCCGCGACATCTTGGCTATCTATAGGCGAAGTAGCAGTTCGCCTAATCGCCGATGTGGGAATGCTTCAAGATGACGTACGTTAGAGAAGTTGAAGAATCGTGAGGGATAGGTACCTACCTAGGTACGGAATACCTAAGGCACTGAATATGCGACGCGGAACTCCAACCCAATTATCCCGTACAGTGGATTTAGTGATGCACACTGTACAAGAGGGGTGTATTACGTAGTCCCTATCAGGTAACCTAGACCTGATCCGCCAGACTCTTCCAACAAAAGTAAACAGCAACCTGACAGTCATGGACTCCTCTATTATCTCGTTGTCAGATCACCTATAATGTGTTCACACTAACAGCATCTCGTACCGGTCTCGTTAAGGAAAAAACCAAAGTTTTTCCGAGGTCGTACGGACTCCAGACCATGCAGCTTGGGACTCATGGGGTCAAGATATAAACCCTCGGCCGACTTATTTGGATTATGTCAGGTTGCGATTCATCTGTCATGGTCATGTGGTTAAGCACGTGTGGTGGAGATCAGCGACAAGTCAGCTGAAGTTGGCCCTGAAAGTCGGACTCGGAAGCCATCACCCCCATCCGCGGTCGACGATACCATCCCAGCTATCGCGCCTACGAGTGAATGTATCTTACAGTGTAAGATCTAGCTCACTATATAATACTTTAAAATATATGCTCTAGTTTAAACCCCTTCGCAATCTCCATCCCCTTTAATCCCATCATTATTCGGCCTCTTTTATGCCAACAGTATACGCCATCATCCCTTCCCTCACCGCAGCCTGCGCGCTGCTGGTATCGTATGTGCAGCCCGAATCATCTCCTCCTTCGCTGGTTGCGGGATCAAACGCTCGGCTCCGCGCGTTGACTCCCGGTGGACTGCGCCATACCTACTAGGAGGTATGCATCTCACCGAACCTCCCCGGCCGATGATCCGCATCCTGGAAACCCCCCTTTTCGACGAGATCTCCCAGTGCTGGCAAGCCACCAGCTGAGTTGTGGTAAACATTATACATGTGACTGTTCTCCAGCGTGTCTACCACGAAGGCTTCGGTCGCCCACCTCCTTGCCCCATCTGGGTCGTCGAAGCGTGTGGTAAAGAGCTCAACTTGCCTAGCGCCGTCGAAATCTGTCTTCATCGCACCCAGCATGCCATACAGAATGCCCTCTACCATGAATATCTTCTTCTCGAAGACCTCGCGCCCGTTCCGTCCAGTTTCCAAGTCGAGTAGATTCCTAGGCTGGTCGCCCATAAGCATGCGCACCACGTAGTCGCTCATCTCGTCAACTTTGGACTGGAAAGTCCAATCGGCCATTCCGCAAGTCCAATGTCCTGGGCCAAAGGTTGTTTAAGAAATTCATCGGCGTTGGATGTCCCTTCCACAATTCTTTGTAGGAGTTGTGCCAATTCTTAAAAAAAAGCATCTCCTTCGCGCAGCTAGCATGTAGTTGCCAAAGCTTCCCCATTGTTTCCTGGGCTGCCCTGAGATAATCCAGGCCGCCATCTCATAGGGGGAATCCGGAGCTATTAGATGGTTCCAGAATAGGGGGTCGAGATGCGTGTGTAGCATATTCCCGACTTCCATCCAAACACCCCCGTATTCAAACAGCAACGACAATCGCACAAGATGGGCCGCATGCTGTGCCGCATGTCTGCCGTCCATAGTCCGATTAACGAAACAATCGGGGAACCAGTCCTAGCCGACATACTAGGTAGTTGTAGATGTTGTTAGGTGACCCCTCGGTAAGATCCACTATGCGAACGGACCATGAGCTGCCAGGCTGCCGAGCTTTCTCACTTAGTTTATTACGGTGCATCTGTAGCTTGGGTATATAGAATTAAGGCCCTTATCTCAGAAACCCCATACGTTTTTATCTGATGTGGCAGGTCGAAAGGAGCCTTCGGAAGTTCTTGTATGATTTCGGCTTCGGAGCGCAAGTCTATTTGGGAATCGGGTGCCACGCGGAGGCCTGTCGCCCATTCGGGTAGCTCGAATTTAATCATTGGGACCGAAGAAATCGTCGCGAGACTGTGAGATTTGTGCGATGTCGTCTTCGTATTCCTCTATGTTGCTGTGGGTTCCATACGATGCTCTTATAAATCGCACACTTGCAAAACCTTTTATACCTTTTTGATTGCGATTCAAGTCATGAACGACACCTTCTTAGATTCGTGTCTGAGCCCCGGTACCTGACTGATGGAACCGCCGCGGCCAAGCCGGGGGCTAGACTCGGCCGGGGGCCACTCCCTGAAGCTCTCCAATGCTATGTTTATGTTGACATAGTCAAATTGAATACCAACTATAAGGAAATGCCTTCATCAAATCGACTGAAACGCGTCAAAATGATTTTTAGTGCGCTACATCTTTTCCAACGCTTTTTCAACAGTATCATTGGGTTGGCGCTCCTTACCGTATCATCGCGTTAATTCACCACGACACGCCAGCCACCGCGCTAAGCGCAAAATCAAATCATGAGAAACTGTTTAGAAAAAATGACCGTATCACGCAATATGGATTCCCTACAGTGTGAAACCGATAAAAACAAGCATTCGGCTGGCTTAAGCCATGCACTCAGATACCAGATTCGACACTCAAGCTAAATTTCTTCACTAAACAACGCAATTCGCCATGGTGCAGCTAAAAGACAAGCCCGAATACGTGGACATCGACGTTGACTTCAAACCCCTACCAAAATATGGTCATCTTCCAGAAAAGACATCCGAGTTCATAGCAGCTGAGCTCGCCATCGAGCCTCCCCATAACTACTTCTGGTCGCAGCCCAATTTCCCGGGCTTCCGCCGGGCCGCCGGCGACCCTAACGCCGTTATGCCTCCCGGCGGACCTGATCGATACCGCGACGTCGTGGCCGAGTCACTCCAACTTCCTGCGCGCGACGCCCACCTGCTCGAGGTTAAGGTCTCTATGTCTCCGGATGTTAGGCCAGACGCGACTCTAGTGTATCGCATGCACGGCGGTGGTACGAAATCTTGGCATCAACCCCTTTTATGAACCCGAGATACGGAATATTCTAACTTCTATCAAGGCCATGTAATCGGGCGCCACGAAGTCGATAATACCGAGAACATTCATGCCGCTGTAAACCCTGATATTGTTGCTGTCGGCGTGGATTATCGTTGTATGTATTCTCCACTGCGTCTGATACGACCTTGCTAACATCAAAAAGAGCCCCTGAGTTTCAATTTCCCAACCCAGTTAAGGATTTCTACGATGGTCTGTTATCGGTATGTCCCACCAATCTCTCCATTTAAAGTTGGGACAAATATCTAACTAACTCCCGACTGCAGTGTAAGAAGAGCTCGAAAACCCTCGGAATCGACCCCGAGAAGGTGATCCTTGCTGGAAGCAGTGCAGGAGTCAATCGTATAAGTTCCACAACAGTGCCTTCTGAAGTACACGGACGCCAAGGGTACCACAAGGCTGCCGTTTTAGCCATCATGGCCAGGGACAATGGTATCACTGGCATTATCGCTTAAGTGCTTCACTTCCCCTCCGCCTGTCATCCCAAGTTCTACCCCCAGGACATATACGAACTTGGCAGCTACATTCAAAACGCGGTCAATTGCGTCCTCAGCGCCGTCCGAGTCGAGGCTTTCATTGACGCGTACAATCCTCATTCCGAGCCCGATTACAGACACTCCCCTCTGCTTGCAGATTCGCTAGTGAATCGTCAACCAGCATGTAAGGAGCTTATACACACCACACTCTCTCATCTCCACGGCACATAGGTACTCTTCCATGTAACCTACCTGCGACATATTCTAGTGATACAATGCGTGGGCGTCGACATTCTACTAGACGAAGCTTTTGCGTACGCTGAAGCCCTCTAAGCTGCGGGTGGCGAGGTTGAGATATATGGTTACAAAGGCGTGCCGCATTGTTTTCCTGCAGCCATAAATACCCACCCAAGCACCCCCACGTTCTAGAAGTATAACAGCTTTTTGAAAAAAACATGCAACTAGCTCTATAACGCAGTGATGCTGCTGTTTCCCGAATGCGGGACTAACTAACGGCTGTTTAATTTAATATCTTAATATATGCAGCCAAGTCACATTTCAAACATGTTATGTATGGATAACTTGAAGGTTATAGTAACACTGAAGTTTGAGTTCTTTATACATTGGCTAACTAATATACAAAAGTGCCTAGGCGCCAACGAAAAAGAGCGTGCCCCATTCATCATCCAATCCTAAGTCCTTCACCGACCAGTAGCTAAACAGATATAGTACAAGAAAGGTTTGAGAGATCGAGCAGGTAGACCATTTACGAGGTCTGGGGGCCGGGGAGACCGTGGTAGGTGATGGTCTCCGCGCCGACCACCCAGGTGCCTCCCAGGGTGTCCTGGTTTTTCTTGCCGTAGCACTTGCTGTCGGCGTTGGACATCATCTTGAGGTAGGTCTTGCAGTTGTCCTCGTCGGGGACGTGGTCGCCGTCCTTCATCTTGTTGTGGATCTCGAAGGCGACCTGAGCAGGAATACCACCCATAAGCTTGAAGCCATCCTTGACCACGGCGGCGTTCTTCTGGCCCGGTCCGATGACGGTGGGCAAGTTGTCGAAGCTGTGCGTCACGTGGTAGCAAAATTGGTCCACGGCGGTGTTGTAGCCGTCGCCATCGTCCGCGTCGCCCACCGGCATCCACTTTTTGCCGCACGAAGAGATGCCATCCGCGGTCCTGCGCTCCGCTGGGGTGCCGAACCTCTCCTCGGGAGTCAGGTCGCGGACACCTAGGTCGATGATCTCGAAGCGGCCGCTGCGCTTGACCTTCTCCGAGTTGGGGTCTGCGTTGGTTACCCCCAGGTCTATTACTGTGCGAGGCTTGACCTTCTCCGAGTTGGGGTCTGCGTTGGTTACCCCCAGGTCTATTACTGTGCGAGGCTTGACCTTCTCCGAGTTGGGGTCTGCGTTGGTTACCCCCAGGTCTACTACTGTGCGAGCGTTGATGTTGCTGACACCTTGGTCAACATAGGTAGGTGTGGCAGCCGCGAGGGCGGTAGTGAAGGCGAGAATGAGGGAAGCGGTGGAAGCGTGCATTTTAGATGATCGTTGAGTAAATCGACTTTGTGTAAAGTTTTAGTGTTGGTAGTGAGTTGTTGGCTTGTTTTGATGTTGTTGTGATGGATGTTGTGATGATGATGATGAGAAGGAGGCGAGACTTATGATCGAGGAAAAGACAATACTTATAGGCATTAGGCCATCACTCGATAGACTTAGACACGATGTTTGTCTATCTTCATCTTCGTCCCTCTGAACTTTATGCTTTGACGCTCCGATCCATAGATGTTGCTATTCTCGTCCGGAATCTTACTAACATGATCTCATGGTGGTGCTATGGGTTCGTGAGAACCCATGAGGTACAGCTTTGATGCAACCAGTTGGAATCCTTTGGCGAGGTGGATTAGCTGGTGGATGTCGTTTGGACATTTTAGATGTTGATCTATGATAGACAAACTAATAATAACATCAAGTTCCGTAAGAAATATGATCAGAAGTCTCCGGGTGGTGATTCGATTTACCTTATGTCTGGCTAGGGAGAGAACGGCTAAGGTGAGATGATACTATCCACATTGATCACTAGACTGCCTTATTGATCAGCTCGACAACGGCGTTTAGGATTAACGACAGCTGCATGGATGTAGGATTATTATGGGCGTCATAAGGTTAAATTAAGCTCACCTATGAGGTCAGTATCTTGGCCTACTTATTGATCGTCGGTAGCGGTTGCAGGATAACCGCGATGTAACCTAGGGAGCTGGATCGGGGATTTTAGATAGCCACGCATAGTGGGTCATTAGCGCCCAGAAGAATCTACGGTTGAGCTGTGATAGATTTGATCGCAATGAGCAAATGCAAGCTTTGTGCCACCGGTGTACCTGCATACCCCCGCACTCTTTAGAAATAAGCTGAGCTGACCGTGCCAGAAATAATCATTAGTCCTAACGATTAAGAGCTTATCTTTAAGCTATACTTGCATAATTTACATCGACGGATATTTTCCCTTTTAAATAAATACCATAGATTAAAAAATTATATAATTAAAATATATATTTTGCGATTTTAATCTAAACCTTTGAAATAATAAAAATGGATAGCTAAAACTAATCTTATGCTAAGCTCATATGGTTTTCTAACACGCCGATCGAAAGCTCTAAGCTTTAATGGATGAATTACATTTAAGAAAACGCGACCATGGAAATGATTATCCAAGTCCTTGATCTACACTTTCTTACTTGGCTAGGTACGCTCCGAGGCGCCCAAGCTCCTAATGATAGGATTGAGAAGCATGTCTACTACGAATACAGCCATTTCTTTTTTTGGTAACTCAACTTGAGTCTAACCTCACCTGGCGGGCAGTTTACAAGATGAAAATGGACTTAGAATAGTAACAAATACTTAGAGAATGAAGATTTTTTAAACTTGTATAAAGCACCTCGACCTTCCCGAGATTGTTGGTTCGATTTTTGTTCTAGTCATCACATCATTACATTTTCCTGTCTACCTCAGTCCGCAGTTGAGAAGCTAACTTCCTATTCCGATACCATCCATATCTTATTCCATTCTCCATCACCACTAGATTATCTTACTTCTTCACCAGTTACCATGAAGTTCTTCACCTTTCTCTCCACCATCTTCGCGGCGTTCGTCCTGCTCGTAGCAGCAGCCGATCAGGAGAATTATAATGTCGCCAGAGAAGCGGCAGTCACTGCAACCGGAAAGGAGCCTGACAAGAAATCCCGATACGCCATGCTTGAATACTGGCACGCAACCAACCAAGCTGAGCAGTGTGTTGCAGGCTTCTCTCACGTTCGCTTAATCGTTGGAAAGTTCAGCGGAAGCGGAAATGACTTCAAGGCCGAGGCTTTTGACATGGTCAGCGACGGCAATGGCCCTAGCGGTGGTTCCTGGACCGCCGTGACAGAAGCCGAAAGAGACAAAAACTGGCTGGCTAACCGTTACATCAAAAACGGGCAGGTCAGGCGTGTCTCGGTTAACAGCCAGTACCAATGGTTGGGCAAGGTCAGGTCTGGTGTCACCAATAGCCACATCCAGAGCCTTGGCGAGCAGTACTGCCGTACATATCCCACTTATAACCTATTAAACAACAACTGCTACAGCTATGCTACATGGCTCTGGAACCAAATCAAAGCTTAAGCATAATTCATGCAATTGTCTCCCGGAGGCAAATGCAATTTCGACACTACTGAAAGGGTGACGCGAATGTATAAGGTGTACTAAACAGGCTGTGTATATATCGTGCGGTGGATGGTATCTTGTATCATTATTTCGGGACTTTGTACTTTTAGTCTTTCGTTAGGGATTCTGAATCATTGACTTTTCTCGTTGAACACAACGTTCCTCGTACCTCCTGTCCAACAACGTGAAATTACAGTCTGCTAATGATTCTCGCTGTAACGACTTTATGAGCAAAGTCCATGAGCTTGGTAGATACTACGTGAAGCATAAGGTATGATATCAGGAAACTGAGATAAGGTTCTGACTACAATAATTACTCTAAGACTACAGCACCTTAGCGATAAACTTTCCAAAGATGCACACTTATACACACCGATAAACCGTGGTAAAGTCTTCATTAGGTACCTACTTTTATCTGGAAGTTTACCCTCACATATTGCCGTCAAGAATTTACCTCCCGTTTTCGAACACAACATATCTCGCTGAACGGTGGGGTGTCTTACTTTTCATCCACTTTGGATTGTTAAGCTCGTTCTCAAAAGACTTGGTGTCCAAATTCATTACACGTAAAGGAGAAGTTCAAGTTCAATAAGGAGAATAAGTTACATGAAGTTTGAAGCAAGACTAGGTAGACACCAACACCAGCCCACCGCATTCCTTGATATGTACAGAAACGAATAAACCGAGCTTAATTCTAAACGTTATTCCCACCCGGGAGCGCACCACCTGCGACATTTCCCTGGACTCCCGGGGCCGTAAACAGGCAGCTGACTCTGAACACCTTGCTGCAGGCCGTGGCTGCCGAAAGCCCGAATCCGATGAGGATAAGCCCGGACAGGGCGTCCTCATCCCAAATCTGGTTCTGGAGGAGAGGCACGACTTTGGTCACACTAGCTGCGAGGATTGCCTGGGCGGCCTTGCAGCAGGAAGCGCCGACATCAATACGAGCCTCAATGAGGCCGGTTTGGTCGTCGCGGACCATGATGGCGCCGTACTCGGGCTCGAGAGGAGTAAAATCTCGGGCATGGTTCCCATCCCCAGACCCAGACGGGAAGACGGAACGCTTCTTCTTTTCTGGGGGTAAAAAATTGTTCATGCAAGTATTGGCATTGCCGCTGCAGGAGCCGGTACAGCAGTGCTTCTGGAAGGCGAAATGCTGGCAGGTGTCGTAGCACACTTTATACTCGCTGGAGGCGGAATTGAAAGCCGAGTTGCAGTCTTGTCGGCAGCCGTAGTTGATGCGGTCGGCGCTCTCGCCAAGGCAGTGTTTGCAGCCGAGGTTCTGGTTGGTGCTCGCTGCGCCGGCGACGAGACCAGTCGCAACGACGATGGTTTCGAGAAGATACATAGCGAAGTAGAGTAGTGTTGGGAAAGGTTGGATCTTCGATGACTTGGAATCGAACGAGGTTTGGAGGGTCCAAAGTAAAGTCAATAAGGGGGAAATTGAGAGATAGCGTATAGAGTAGAATTCGCTACGTAGTCCTCCTGGGAACGTTATTCATAGAAACATAGACGTCAGAGGTATATGCGTTGGCTGACTCTATAGTAGCCATATTGTAAGTCTTGGACGTCCTAAACTGATAATCATCGTCGTCGCCACGTGAACCGCCGGCTCGCCGATATTCTATATATAACACGTATTGTTATTCAGATCAGCCCCCAAATCTCTTAGAAAGAGTCAATGGATGAACTAAATCCGCGCCTTGAGTACCTAGGAGGTAGGTACCTGAAGAGTATGAGGCTTAGGGCCTGCATACATAGTAGGCATATATTAATTACCATGCTATTACACTGATCGTCCGTTTCATCTGATATTACATTGACGTAAATCGATGTGGGATGAGCAGTTCAAGTAGTTTAGGTACATAGAGCAGACCTAGTACACGAACTTGTAGATACCTAAATATACTTTCTGAGTCATATTCTACGTAGCTGAGGCAAAGTAGCACGTCTAATCCTCCAATGGATGGAACGAGTACGCTAGCCATTTTGGACTTAGACGAAGAAATCAGCTGTCAGAATATGTACCACCGCGGGCAGGGTTTTAGCTGCTGGTGAGCTTGCCAGCCCTAATGGGAGGTACCTAGGTTGGTATCCACAGGGGATATCCACTTTCTCCATGCTTTCCCGCCTCCCGCTTGCAGCAACGCTGGGTCCAGGCCTTGGGCGGAATTCCAATTCTTTTGGAAGTCCTGAAAGTGGAGACTCGGCGAATGTACAGTACATTCTCTTCCAGAAGGAAGGCTCTACCCCGTAGATCTTTCTCATTTTCTCACAGACAGTAGAAGTAACCATACGACCAAATGACGCAACTAATTCACCTAACCCTTACATACCTAACTACCTGATAACATAAAATGAACGCTATTCACCTTTAGAGAATTTGCAATCATACCTATATTACCAAATTCTATGGTTGCCCAGTCAAAACCAGTAACCAACATGGGTCAGTTTACATCTTCGTCGGCGCCGTCAGAAGAACAATCACAGTTGCCGCCCGTTCAGAACATCAACCAGTTTCAGGATAGAGTAAGGCAACTCATCCAGAATAAATGCCTCTCTCGTCAGGAAAAGGCTTGGTTCCGGTCGGTATTTTCCAAGTTCAGCTCTACGTCAGGAACATCACCAAGTAAGCCCTCTTATTGAAATCTCAGAACAACATATTAATTGAAACAGCCTGGAATGAATCGGACTTGGTAGAAGTTCTTGGTACTACACTGCCAAATGAGTTGAAGCCGACACTAAATGCTGCCGGCCCACTCATCTATCGGTCCATGATACGAATTGGATCGTTCCCGTATCAAAACCAGCCTGATTCCGCTCTGACAGCCGATGTAGCTTTAGTAGCAGTTATCATCCTTCTTCGTCGCCATGAGTCGAGCGCCAGCGCCATCTCAGACATTGGCAATGGCGACGAAAATGAAGAGGTGAGATGGGCTGATTGGCTTCGTCGTATCCTCTTTCAATCTATGGTGGTTCACGATAACTCAGCCGCGGATCGGAATTCTAAGAGATCCGATTTTGACGACGAAGACCTCTTACGGGCTCATAAGTTCGTCTCAAACAACAACAAATGGCGCGATTGGGAGCGTAACCCCAAGGTCGCGCACTCCGGACCTCCTATCATCTCTGCGTCCGAGCTTCCGTCTTCGCGATCGCAATATTTAGGTGGTTCCATTCCCAATAGCGAGCTCGAAGCACTTATTAAACTGCTTCTCGCTAATCAGCTCTATTTGACCGGAAACGGACCCGATATTCTCGTCCGGGAAGAAAATCAGCTAAATGCAGGCGTGAATAGTATCATGGCTGCTCTCCGCCAGCCCAATGAAGCGTCCGGTATTACTTGGGAATCTTTCAACAGAGTGTTCTCTGAGTCGGTAAGCTTTAACCGCAAGACGTTATCCTGGCATGTGTACTAAACCGAACGCAGCCAAGTATTTTCTCGGGCTTCACACGTCTGTTTGCTCTCCTTCTGTTAGATGGGGGCATAAAACAAGAACATGTTGACTCGGCGACAAGAATTGAAGCTACCAAATTACTGCGCGGTGCATATTCCGTGTCCCAATCAAGAAACCTCCCGACAGGAAGCGTTTTCAACCTTCCCGTTCTAGCCCAGGTTACAACGTTTCTCCCAGAAGGACGGCTAGCACTCCAAAGCGCATCCGTGCTCTACACTGCGATTGATAAGTTTGAGATTACTTCGCTCCAGAAAGAGTTGAGCGAGAGGACTCAACAGCTACTACTTCTAATCTCAGGGCTTAGTTCTAGCAGCAGGACACCAGTTTCCATTGGCGCCTTTTTGCCGGGCAAGGGTCAGGAGCAGCAGCAAATTGAAACCGGCAAACCACAGATACGCGCCAGTCTCTTCCAACTTAGACCAACTCATAGAATCTCCAGCAGCTCTCAAAGCGACCTTACGGTAGAACGAGGCACTAGTAAAGGGGTAGAGATCAGGTTGGCCGAGAAGGGTCTCGCAACTGTTCGGTTGACACTCAACGAGCAAACTCAGACTGCAAGCTTCTACCCCCGGGAGCAAAATGAAAACGATGACACTGTTTCGTTCGATGTCAAAGTTGATGCGGTGGACCTCATAGGCTTTACTACTAGCAAAAATTTATTCGACTTACTAACGGATAAAGCTTTTTTTTATTAAATTTACGCTATATTATTAAAAAACGTAATTATATTTATATATATAATATAAAATAATTTCTAAATGAATTTTATAAATTTTATTATTAAAATAATTAATTAATTTAATAATATTAAAATATTATAATAAAAAATATATAAAATTTTTTATTTTAATTATAATATATATATTTTAATAAAAAAAATAATTTAAAATTATATTAATATAATTTTTTTATAATAATAATAAAATAATATTAAATATATAATATAAAAATATAAAAATTTATTATATAATATTTAATTTATATATATTATATATTTATATTAATAATTTTAAACGTAAATTTATAATAATTTTATTAATAAAATTATTAATTTTATATTTAATAAATTTAATTAATTAATAAAATATTAAAATTATTAATTATAATTATAAATATTTATATTTAAATAATTTAATTAATTTTAAAAAATAATATTATTTATATAATATAGTTTTTTTAATTTTTATACGTAATATTTAATTTTTATATATTATATTCCGTTATATTTATATTAATAATTTATTATATAAATATATAATAAAATTATTAATAATTATATTTTTAATTATTTAATTAAATATAAATTTTAATTTATTAAAATTAATAATTCCGATGATTTTAAATAATTATAATTAAATAAAATTATTATTTTTCAAGTCGTAAAATTAATTAAAATCGTATTAAATAAAATAAAAAAAAATAAAAATTCTAATAAAAATTATATTATTATATGATAATTTATTTTTATATAAATTTAATTAAAAAATTAAATCTTAAAAATCTAAAAATTTAAATAATTTTAAAAAGCTTTTTATTAAAATTATTAATTTAATATTTTAAATTTAAATTTCAATTAAAATTAATTATTATAAAATAATATAATTTATATTAGAATTTTTATCTTTTTTTATTTTATTTAATATAATTTTAATTAATTTTGCGATTTGAAAAATAATAATTTTATTTAATTATAATTATTTATATTATCAATTGAAAATATCTTAAATTTTAATTTATATATTAATAGAATTAAAAGAAATTTACATATAAAAATATTAATGCGAAAATATAATATGCGAAATTTTAATATTACGCACGAAATTAAAAGAAAATATATTACGCAAATAATATTATTTTTTTTAAATAATAATTTAATTAGGTTATTTATTATTTATTTTAATATATAAATATATTAGAAATTTATTTTATTATTTTATTATTTTTTTCGAATAAAATATATATTAATTTTAATATATTTAATTTAAAAATAATATTATAAATTTTTTATTAAAATTATTACTTTTTAATTATCATTATAAATAATTATAATTATTATATAATTTTTATTAATATTTAATTTAACGAATAAATTTTAAAATTATATAATTTTTTTCGTAATATTAATTATTTTTTTATATTTTAATTTATAAATAAATATAATTATTATTAATTATTATTTTAATAATTAATTAATAATATTATTATTAATTTTAAAAATATAATTTAAAATTAAACGTTAAGATTATATATATTTAATATAATTTATATTTATTTATTTTATAAAATTTCTTAAATTATTTTAATAAATTAATTTATAATTTATTATATTTTTAAAATATTTGAAAATTCTCTTTATAATTTTAACATAATTTTTTATAAGATTTTTCATATATTAATTAAAATAAAAAATAAAATAAATTATATTTAATTTAATATTTATTATAATATATATTAAGTAATTAATAATTTTAATATATTATTTAATAAATTTTATATTAATTTTAAAAATTTTAATAAGCTTATTAATCTTAGTAATATTTATAAATATTAATATTAAATTATTATTTTAATATTTTAAATCTTTAATAATTTTTTTAAAGTAAATTTTTTAATTAAAATGTATGGTTTTATTTATTTTATTTTTTATAATAGTTATTTTTAAATAATAAAAATATAAATTAAAATTAAATATTTTAAATTTCTTAATTAATTATTATTTAATTTAAATTATTTCGTCTTTAGAAAATCTAATAATTAATAAATCATTTATATATATAATAATATATATATATTTTTTAATAAATATATTAATATTAAAATTAAATATTATAAATCTTAGTATTTCGAAATATATTATTAATATTTTATATTATATTTTAAATGTTTATTTTAAATTATATAAAATTTTATTAAATTTATAATATCATTTAATATTATTTTTAAAATTTAATAATTATTTAATATAGATTTTTTCATTTATATTTTCATATAAAAAAATAATTATAACGTTTATTTATTTAAATTTAAAATCTAAGGTAATTACTAAAATAAATATAATTTTATAATTCATAGATTTAATTATTAAAATAAAAATATTAATATAATTAAATTTTTTAATTTATTTAAAATTTTATATTATTTATCGTGCCTTATAGCGGGTGATTTGCCTTTTAGTTTTTTTTTTAATTTTATAAATTTATTTATTAAATAATAGTTTTTTTCTTATTAGTAATTCATAAAATATTTAAATCCGATTATTTATTAAAAACTAATATTTTATATATATAATTTAGTATTATTTATAATTTTTAATATTTTTTATAATTTATACGTAAATTTTTAATTTTAATTTAATTATTATAAATATTATATTTAATGTAATTATTACCGTTATAAATTCTAATAAAATTAATAATAAATATTATAATATTATTTTAAAAAGTTAAAATTAATTATATATATTTTAAATATAAAATTTAAAATTAAATCTTAGGGGTAAATATTATAATATAAAATTACTAATATATATATAAATTTTTTTTTTAATTTATTTATTTTAATTTATTTTATTATTAGGGATAAGAATAATTTTTTTATTAGAGTAAAAATAAAAAAATTTAAATTCGAAATTAAGCTTTTTTTTTTATTATTATATTACTTTTCGTTTTTATTTATTAGGGTTTAATTATAAGTTAATTAATGAAATTTTTTTTAATAATAATTTTAATTATAATAATTTTAATTATATCCGTTTATTTAATATTATAAAATTAATAATAAAAATATATAAATATTTTTTTCAAAAAATAATATTATTAATATTAATAATAATATTATTATTTAATTAAAATATCTTATAATTATATATATTATTTTTATTATAACTAAGTATTTTATAATTAATAATTTTTTTTTAAAATATATTAGTTTTTTTATTAAAAAAATAATAATTATTAATTCCCATTATAATTATATATATTAAATTAAATAAATTACTAAATTAAATTTTATATAAAATCATTTTAAATTTTTTATTTAAATAATAATTTATAATATATATCGTTATTTTTATAAAATAAAATTAATAATAAATATTTATATTATTATATTAAGTTTATATTAAAATTATTTTAATTTTATTTTTTAGTTTTTTAATGATATTTTCAGTTAAATTACCCTGTTAATATTATTTTATAATTAAATAAAAAATAATAATTTTTTTTTATAAATAAAATTATTAAAATTTAAAATTAATATAATTTCTAAATTTATTTAAAATAATTATATAATATTATCATTTAGGTTTTTCCTATTCATTAAAAAATCCTTTAAAAGTAAAAAACTAATCATTTGGTTATTTAAAAAGAATAATTTAATTTATATATATGAAATCATAACTAATAATTAATTACCCTATATATTCCCCGTAGCTTTATATATTAAAAAATATATTTATTTTATTTAAATAAAAAGATTTTAATTTATAAATATCTCATATAATTTTATTAATATGTGGTTTTTTTTTTATTTTATTTCATATATAAATTTTATAAAAATAATGATTATTAAAAAATTTCATATTAATAAATATAAAAAATAATAATTATAAATTTTATTTATTATAATATATAAATTTTTTATATTAAATTTTAAATTTAAATGAAATGAAATAAAAATAAAAAATTACGTTTAAATTAATTATATTAAAATTATAATTTTTTTAATTAATTATATATAAATTACCGGTTATAATTATAATTATGAAAATCTTTTCTTTTATAATTTTATATATAAAATCTTATTTAAATAAAAATTTAATTTCTTTTTTATTAAATTAAATAATTAAAATTAAATTGCAAATTAAATTAAAATAATAAATAATATCTTAGATTTTAATAATTTCGTTTTATCTTTTAATTACCATTTAAAATGTTATTATGCCTTAAAGTTTTAATATGAATATTTTCCTTTTTATTTTATAAATAAAAAATTTAATATAAAATTATAAATTTATAAATAATATTTTATTATAATAATTAATTTAATTATAATTATTATTTAAAATTATAATTTTTTTTAAACGTAATATTAAAATATTTAAATTAAATTATAATATTATTATTAGATTTCATTTTAAAATAATTTAGCTAATTATTAATTCCTATGGGATTATATTTAAAATAAGTTTTAAAATAAAGTTTATTAATTTAGTAAAAACATTTTATAATTAGATTTTTTGATTATTATAATTATTATAAAATATTTAATTTCTAAATAATTATTTTCTAAAAATCTTTAATAAAATATTAAATTTAAAAATAATAATCGATATTTTATTAATAATATTTTTAAATATAAAAAAAATAGTAATGTATAAAATATTAAATTAATTAATATTATTAAATAAAAATTTAGTTATTATATTATTTTTTTTAATATTATTATTTATCTTTAGTTTTTTTTCCTTAGTAATTTTTCATTAGTATTTAAGATATTTTTCAAAATATATTTAAAAATAATCGTTTAAATTATAATTAATTATTTTTTGGTTTATAATAATATAATGAATGTAAATGGCATTATTAATTTTATATTTAACATTTTTATTAAAATGAAATATTAATGTATATTTATTTTCTAAAATTTTAAAATTTTAATTTTATTTTTTTATTTATATTAATTTAATAATTTTATCGTACATTACGGTTATTTTGAAAATAATATTATTATGGTTTTATTTAAAGATAATATTATATGCTTAGAAAAACATAATAAAAAATATATAATATTCGTTACTTAATGAAATAAAAAATTTATTAATAAAATAAATATTATTAATTTTATAAATTTCGTTTAGCTTTATAAAATCTTATTAAAATAATTAAAATTTAATAAATAATATAATAATAAAACTTTTTATAATAAAAATAATGTAATTCCATTTAAAAATGAAATTTTAAAAAGTTACATTATTTTTCAATTTATATTTTATTTCTAAAATAATTTATATTTTAATAATTATTTTTTTGGTTTTAACTTTTTACTTTAAATTCATTTTTAATTTATATAAAATAATACTTTTAGTTTTATTATTATAATTTTTTTATTTAATAATAGTTTTTTTAAATTCATTTATTATTAAAATTTCGTTCCCGTTTTTTCATTTTAAAAAAATCGCTAATTTTTTTCTAAGTAAAAATTACTAATACTTTTATAAATATAAATATAATATTATTTTTCATTTAAATTAAATATAATTTACTAATAAATTAAAAATAATAATATTATTTAATTTAAAAATATTAATTTTATTTTTTATTATTATAATATAATGAATTATTATAATTATTATAAATGAATTTTAAATTAAAAATAAATAAATATTATTATTATTTTAATATTTTAATAGCAAAATACTTAGAAATATCTAAAATAAATTTCGGTAAAATAATAATTTTAATAAAAAAAAATAAATCAGTTATATTAATTTTATTAGAAAAAATATTTAAATTTTTTAAATTAAAAATATTAATTTCATTTAATAAGCTAAAAAAAAAAATAATTTATAATAAAATAATAATTTTATAATTAAAATAATTAATATTAAAATCATTATCTATGAAATATAATAATATATTTTTAATATTTAATAATATCGGATTAATATTTATTAATTATAATTAATAATCTAAATTAAAATCGAAATTAAAATTTTTATTAAAATTTTTAATAATGAATTTAGTAAATTTTTAAGTAAAATAAAAGAAATTATTTTCGTTAAAAAATCTAATAAATAAAAGTTTTAATATTAATTTTTTTTTTTAATTTATAATAATTTATTTTATATTATTATTTATTTATTTTTTAATTATTAATTATTATTATTATTATTTAAATTATAAATCTAAAAGATTTATTAAATTATTAATTTTATTATACCTTAAGATTAATAATTATTTTATTTTTAAATTTCTAATAATATTATTAATAATATATTTTAGAATTTAAAATTATCATAATATTTTAATAATATTATAATTTATATTATTTTTAATATTTTTAAAAAAATTATAATATATTTTTATTTATTTAATTATTAGAAATTAAAATAAAAAAACTTTTAAATTAATAGCTTTTTAAATTTTCTAAGCTATAATAATTATTAAGAAATAGAAATTTCTATGGTAAATATTTTTTTTATAAAAGCATAAAGAAATTATAATAATTTAAAATATAATTATATTTATTATAAAAATTTTTTTTCATAGAAAAAATAAATATAAATTTATATAAATATATTTATAAATTTTTAAACTTATAATTTATTAAAATAAAATGTAAATTATAAATATTATAATAATTATATTAAAAAAATAAATCATAGGTATATCTAAGAGGGCTTTATGCCTTATATATATATGCTATTATAGGTGTGGGGCGTACCAGCCTCCAGATTATACAATCCCTATTCCAGCAGATATACTCCATCGTTAGCAAAAACAACTATATACCGTTGAAAGCTGTAGTCCGAATTGGTGTAATGGCTAACATTTGACGCTCTCATGTTCGCAGAACAGAACCGTCAAGCCCGGGGTTCGATTCCCCGATTCGGAGTTGTTTTTATGCTATTCTCGAGGTAAATTTATTGACCGGTGCCTCTCCTTTTCATTTCCACACTCATCACGTGGAATATAAATCACCCTATCACGAGCATTACACATCTGTGGTGTGATGATAGAGACCCGAACAAGTGATCGGATTCTATACTTAGGTAAAATTAGGTATTAAATTTTATCATGTTGCTATGCTTCAGCTTGCCAAAACCCTGACTCCGGCGCTATGCTTTTTTATGACCCGAAGAATCGGGTGTATTGGTGAGTATTGGCGAGTATTGGCGTACATCTATCTAATCAAGCCTGGATGCGACCTCCACTTCCCGTCTTGAACCCCTCGAGTACGACGGCCCAGGTACCGCTTTCACTACCGAACGAAGCCTGATTCGTGGCAATCTTGCGCATGAGAAGAGCGTCCTTCGCTACTGCCAATCTCTTGCCCTCGCCGCCTTCCAAGCACTCCTTGAACCACTGCTCTTCGAGCGCGTCGAACGGCAAGCTAATCAAGCTGAGTGCTCTCTCGACCGATTCGTCACCGGCAGTTGATTCCAATGCAGTCAGAAGGAGTCGCTGGAATAGCTGGCGGCGCATGAAGTCGGCATGGGACCGCGAGAACTGAAAGGCGTCGACGATGCTGGATCGCGCGAGTGCGTTGAACAGCAATTCCAACGTGGAAGATGACTGGACCAAGGGCTGCACGGTCTGGTAGTAGGCAAGCGGCAGACTGTAGTCGCCGTCGGGGGCGTGGCGTACGAGAGCGGAGACGATGTCGTCGACGAAGTCGGGCTGGAGGGAGGGGTGGGTGAGGTACTGCAGCGCGACGTCGAATTGCTGGTTGTCCATGTACCACAGGCCCTGCATGAAGATCTTGTAGTTCTCGGGTATGTTGAGCTGGTCGGCGATGTACTGAGCGTGGCTCACGCCATTGCGCTCGTCGACATCGAGCAATAGATAGAAGACCACCGAGGCCTTGTGATGGACGGTGGCATTCGTGCTGTCGCAGATATGCTCGAAGAGCTTCCGGAGGGCAGCTTCGTTTCTGGGCGGATACGGGCTACTCGTGCTAGATAGGTTCAGAGCCTTCAACACTCGGTCGATGAAGAGAGAACCATCGAAACCTCGGCGCGTGGCGTCAACCTGCTGGATGAAGGCGCGATTGTAGGGGTAAGGGTCTAAGGAACCGAATATGCGGCTGTATTGGGCGGAGTCGAGGCGCATCTTTCCAATTGAGCAAGATTGAATGGCCGGGCAGCTAGATTGCACACTCTATTATCATAAGGTAGGGCGTCGATGCCGGATGGACGAAGAATGTCGTAGGGAATTGAAAGGTAAGTGGACTCGCGAAATACGCTGTAACCAGGTACCTTAGGTTAGGTACCTAGGTTAACCTATTACAATTACCAAGCATTTTTATCCGATAAGCGCCTATTTCCTCACCAAAACCTAGCGATTTTAACTTACTCCCAATACGTCAAAATAAATTGTAAAATTCAAATCCAACTTGTATCATATACTTATTTGCTTAAAGATTCTATTTATTAAGTGTAATACTTTTGATTAGGCCTGAGGTGTGCATAGTATTACGATAAAATTACTAAAGGTGCGACCGCTAAGAAATAATTCATTCTTAGGTAGAGGTGTAATATTTTCACATATACACACAAATAAAACACACATTTCAATAATTTAATTTTAAATAAAAACTATTTACAGTAATCTCGATTAATTATTTACATTGAAATATAATCAGATTATTTTTATCACTTTTTTTAATGTTGTTTTTTATGTCTCGAAATTGGTGTATTTTGGTGGGAAATGGGGCGATTATCGGATATAAAAGCTTACTAACTGTAGGCAGGTGGGCAGGCAGGCAGGTCGCTGTTTTGATGCTACCCTAGGGCCTACCTAAGGGACCCAGTAGGTCGGTACCTACCATAACAGAAATGGGGGGTTTTTGAAACCGGTTTTTTTTACAATGGAAACCATTTTTTAATAACTACATATATGTAATTTTTCATATATGTTTTAACATGCGACGGGGTAGTCAATTGTCACTACTTTATACCTAGGTAGGTTAAGGCTATGATGCCATGGTTCCTTTACTTTTACTAACGACTGCTTCTTCCTTGCCCCGAATTAAGTGTGATTTAACTTATGTTCCACTTGTATGAATTACCTACATGTAGTCAAGATTGCCATCTAACTTTTTGGGGGTATATCTAGCAGGTGAAATAGCTTGAGTTAGGGGTCACTTACTGCCGTCGATTTCATTAGTTTTCTTCTTTTGAGGCGCGATGTCTTCGATATTTGAATCCTCGGTTGGGACAGACTGATTCTCGGGCTTTGTACTTTTATCGAGTTCGCCTGCGGGGGCCAGGGCTATCATTAAATGGATATGCCCGGCTGCTAGGTAGACACTGCTGAAATGGAATGTCAAGGGACCTCTGTCAGGTAGAGTATATGGAGAAATAGCGTGGATATGTACTTGAGATAGAGCATGGCTGGGGGGGGGGGGGGGGGCCCCCCCCCCCCGGGGGGGGGGGGGGGGGGGGCGGGGGGGGGGGGGGGGCCGGGGGGGGGGGGGGGGGGTGGAGGGGCTAGGG